>CM076577.1:415528915-415657983 GCA_034641835.2 Pinus albicaulis
GCATTTGAGCTCCACCACTTTCTGCCTGTTATCAATAGTTTAAAGAGTAGACCACACTCTTTAAGCTGGTGCGATTTCGTACACCTGTGCGACTAATCCACCACAATAGTTAGGTTATCCTTTAAGAGTTGGAAAAATATTTGTTGATGCTCGTTGTGATCTTCCACTGCTTGATCATCCATATTAGCTTTCATGTGATCCCTAAAACCATCAACCTTAGCCTCCATGTCTACTTTTAAACCATCTATGTCATATTTGGTTTCTCTTTGTGAGATCGAAATTTGTTGTACTCGGTACCATAATTTTGATATATCATGTTGCATGTATTCCTCTTAGTAGAGTTTTTTGATGTATTAATGAATGTATAATTACTTTTGGTAGGAATTATTGAACCCAATACTGATATCTATGCTTCAATATGCCCTTGGAATCACTTCAAGCCGATTTTTCAAACAAGACTTATGCAATTAAAAAAAACTATACACACCTTTTTCTTGCTTTTGAGGAGCTTGATATTGAAATTGATGTATCTCTGTAATTTCGAATCCCCAAGATTTTATCTTCAGTCCTTTAGTAACCCTTTGAATCTTCTTTCCAATGCCATAGGTCTTATCTAATTTGGATTCTTCAAGTCAAAGTTATGCCCAATCTCCCACAAAGACCTAATTATTTACTGGTTTAGTAGAGGGAACTTGTACGATGTGCCATGTGTCACTGTCTCCTCCTTTAGATCTGAAATAGATACAAAGTAAACTACAGTCCGTGTAATTTCAACCACATTTTACAGAATTGCAATCTGTTTCTCATAGAGAGAGTTATGACGGTTTTCCCAAGGTCACCTATTTGAGATGAAATTCGGGAGCCATAAAAAACCCTAAATACACTGATCATATCTCCGAACATATTGCGAAACAAGATCTAAATTTTTCACACGAAGATCCTCAAGATCTCTTCAAAAATGGGTTTTTTTTTAGCTTCCGAACCTTTGTAGAATTTTTTTTATAGTGAATATTCCACGATGACCTTTTTGAAGTGGCGAAACCCTATAATCCAAAGCTCTAATACCAAATGTTATGAACCATCTCACAAAGTAGGAGAAAATATAGATCAACACCTTAGAAATCAACCTCTTCGAGGGGGAAACCTCCTTTACATTACATAAATGAACTATTATTTGATGATTCAAATGATAAAAATAATTTCTATATATAGGAGTCCAAGGGGTCAAAATATAATCATAACCGACATAATAATAACAATGTAAGGGCACAACAATAAAAATAGTGGGCTTCTATGGGGCACAATAACAACAATATGGGGACTACATGGGCACATAAATAACAATAAGGGGGCTATACTAACAATATCAATAAGGAGATACACTAGTATTATAGGGACCTAACATGCCCCTTTCCTTCAAAAAATTATTGTCTGCAATGCTTGATTATTTATGGATGCTTCTGTATAAAATTATCATCCTCCCATGTGGAATCTTCAATTGGTAAGTTCTTCCACTTGTTGAGATACTCTGAAATTGATCGATTTCGTAGTTGTCAAATTATTTTTTTCCATGATTTCTTCAGATTCCAATTTGATTTTTTCTTCCTCGTCATGTTATGGAAATATTTTTTGAACTAGGATTTTGTCACCTATAACCTTATTTAAGAATGAAACATGGAAAACTGGGTGCACTCGGGAGGATGCAGGTAACTCCAATTTTTATTCCATAGTACCAATCTTTTGCAGCACCTTGTAAGGGCCATAGTACTTTAAAGATAATTTATTATAATTCTTAGCTTGCTTGAGGGACATTTGTTTGTATGGTTTTAGCTGTAAAAATACCCAGTCACCTACATCAAAATTTCTTTCATTGCGATGTTGATCTGCCTATTGTTTCATTCGATTTTGCACCAAAGTTAGGTTATCCTTTAAGAGTTGGAGAACTTGTTGTTTATGCTCCATGTGATCTTCCACTGTTCAATCATCCATATTAGCTTTCATGTAATCCTTTAAACCAACCACCTTAGCCTCCATGTCTGCTTTTAAACCATCTATGTCATCTTTGGTTTCTCCTTGTGAGATCGAAATTTGTTGTCTTGGTACCATAATTTTGATATATCATGTTGCACTTCTTCCTCTTCATGTGTCATAGTAGAGTATTATGATGGCTTAATGGATGTATAATTATTTTTGGGAGGCATTATAGAACCCAATACTAATATCTATGCTTCAATGTGCCCTTGCAATCACTTCAAACTGTTTTTTCAAACAAGACTTATGCAATTTTAAAAAAATTACACACCTTTTTCTTGCTTTTTAGGAGCTCAATATTGAAACTGATGTATCTCTGTAATTTTGGATCCCCAAGATTTTATATTCATTCCTTTAGTAGCCCTATGAATCTTATTTCCAATGCCATAGGTCTGACCTGATTTGGATTCTTCAAGGCAAAATTATGCCCAATTATCTCCCACAATGACCTAATTATTTACTGGTACAGTAGAAGGAACTTGTACGATGTGCCATGTGTCACTGTTTCCTCATTCATCTTTGAAATCTATACAAAGGAAACCAAATTCAGTTTAATTTCAACCACTTTTTACAGAATTCAAATGTGATGCTCGTAGAGAGATTTATGACGGTTTTCCCAAGGTCACGTCTTTAAGATGAAATTTGGGAGCCATAAAAAACCCTAAATTCCACAGATAATATCTCCAAATATATTGCGAACCAAGATCTGAAATTTTCATACAAAGCTACTCAGGATATCCTTAAAAATTATTTTTTGTTTTATCTTCTGAACCTTCGTAGAAAAAAAGTTATAGCGAAAATTCCACGATGAATTGTTGAAGCAGTGAAACCCTAGAATCCAAAGCTCTGATACCAAATGTTATGAAACCAACTCACAAATAGAAGAAAAGATACATCAAAGCTTTATAAATCAGCCTCTTCGAGGGGGGGAAATTCCTTTGCATTACATAAATTAACTCTTTGATGATTCAAATGAAAAAACCTCCTTTCTATTTATAGGAGTCCAAGGGGTCACAATATAATCATAGTTGACATAACAATAACAATGTAAGGGCACAAAAATAATAATAATGGGCTTCTATGGGGTACAATAATAACAATATGGGGACTTCATGGGCACAACGATAACAATAAGGGGGCTATGCTAACAATAACAATAAGGGGATACACTAGTATTATAAGGACCTAACAATTTCATTATATATGTGGTTATTATGCATGCGTTGCCATGGTTATGGTTTTAATGAATGAGGTCATGGTATGCAGATTATCATGCATATGTATATATATATCATGCTAATCTAGATTTATTTTGTATATGAGATAACCTCCATTAAAATTCAGTGAGTTATGTTGGTTGTGTTTTTATTTGGTTTATATGACATGGTATGTTTGCAGGAAGAAGATGATCAAAGTTGACTAGAAAAATTGTAGATTACAGTTCACGAGACTCTCCCAACATATCAGATGAGAAACCAAGAGAGGGGTACTCTCTTGACATAGCATACACTCTGAGAATATTAAAGGCAAAAATAAGAAGTTGCAAGGCAGCCAATGATAAAATCATTCAGTTACAGGAAATGCTTTCCAGGGCACAAGAAAAAAAATCAAAGGTAAATACAATTGTTCTTCATAGTTTTTCAAACTTGCAGAGACAAGGAAAACCAAGGATCAGTTACGGATAGGAGGACAGAACTAATGGGGCATATGGTAGCATTTCTCATGTTGGGCACAAGTCGAACAAAGATGACACAATTAGAGATGGAATATTCTTGGATACACCTTATAGGAGAGGTTTTGGATATGGGTTTTACTCTTGTTCTGGTTTATATAGGCATTATGGTCCCCTTCAATACCATCCTTATAGGAGTAATAAAATGTGATATTTTCTAGATGAGTTCAAGAAATCCAAGCCACCTACATTTGATGGAGAATTGAAGAAGTCGAAAGATGAAAAGGCATGGTTCCTTGGGATGAATAATTTATTTTAGTTGCAGGAATATACAAAGAACATTAAGGCCATGATAGTTATTTCTAGTCTCAAAGGGAAAGAAAACATCTGGTGGGAATATGTGAATCATGTCAGAGACATCAAGACAGAGGAGTTGAGTTGGCATGAATTCAAGAGACTCTTCAGGAAGAATTATTTGTCAGAGAGTTACTACGATAGTAAGGCCAAGGAGTTCTATTATTTGAACATGGGATTGTTGACAAATGAGGAGTACGCAACTAAATTATTGAATTTGTTAAGGTATGTGGCGTATCTTAAGGATGTGAATACAAAATTTCAAATATTTGTCAATGTATTTCCATTAGTATTTAAGGATCGGATTAGGTACGATGAGCTTCAGTCACGAGATGAATTCATTAGGAAGTTGAAACATTGTTGTGATAAATCGAAGCATAAGACCAAGTCTAAGAAGGGTTATGAAGGGAATGATAATACTAAAGGTAAATGGCCACCGAAGCGAGCAAGAATTCAGGATGCAGGTGAGAAAAATAAATTTTTTCCTTATAAGAAGTTTAATGTAGTAGAGAGGGGACATGGGTCGCATCCTAGAGAGCAGCTAAATAGAGGTGATGGAAGGAGACAGTTGCAGTGTTAGATATATGGAAAGGATCATCTTAAGAAGGATTCTACATCATATTAGGGTGGGGGGCCTCATATTTATAGTGCTCTGGAGGCACAAATAGTTGGGGATGTTGGACTGAGAATTTGATAACAAGAAGGCGAATCACTAGGCATCTATTATTGAGATCGCATTGTTTATATTTTGATTGATCCTAGATCTAATTATAGTTATGTTAAACCTAACTTGTTGGATAAGTGTGGTTTGAGAAAATAAGTGCATGCAGAATCTTGGTTGGTGCAATTGGCTACAGGTACTAAGAAAAGAGTTCATCATTGGGTAAGATTTTGTGCATTTGAGCTAAGTGGTATGCTTACATCGGCACATATAAATGTGCTTCCGTTGGGGCTGTAAAATATGATTTTGGGTATGGATTGGTTTTACCTTCACAAGACTAAAGTGGATTGTTATGATAAGGCTGTTGAGTGCTTGGATGATGATGGAGATAAGATAATCTTGCAAGGTAAGAAGAAGGCTACATCGATGAGAATGGTTACAACTATGCAGGGAATGTTAGAAAATTATATATGATAGAGCAATGGAACAAATAAATTATGCGGAAAAAAACACAGAAAACATATAAAACAAGAGAGACACAAATATATGTGGTTCACCCAATTTTGGCTACATCCATCCTGAACAACCATTCCTTCCTTTATACTATCCAGTAAAATGAAGAGACACAACCTATAACAGATCCGATGTAATATCCTATTATCTCTCTCATAATCCCCCTCTCCATTTTTCACTCATAATACACATACAATACACAATTGCAGTACAATACCCTCATACCAAACGAGGGGTTGCTTTCTAAGGAAAAAAAACCCTACATTAAACATAACTTATACCATCAGATCATCTGCATAATGAAAGGCCTAGATTGACTATGAAATTACAATATTTTACAAGTCCCCCCACACCCTCCCCCCATGGAGGGGTGTACAGTCTTCCTAGGGTATATATCTGGCTAAAACAAAGACCGCTGAATTCATATGAAAATCAGGCTCCACACCCAAAAATCTCCCACTTGGAGACTGATTGTAGCAACTCCACAACTGCTTCATTTGCTAGATAATGACTCCACTTTGGACCCGGCTATTTCTCATCTTGATCATCATACTTAGAGACCAATTGAAACCGAGTAGAATCTCAGTTTCTCTCTGGTTACAAATTTTGTTAACATATATGCAGGATTTTGGCTAGTGTGTGTCTTTTCCAGCTTCAGCTGTCCATCTTCCAATAATGATCATATGAAATGGTACTTGAGTTGTATGTGTTTAGTCCTGGAATGAAATGTTGAGGTTTTTGCAAGATGAATGACACTCTGACTGCCACTGTATAACCTTCCCATCTCCTGCTTCTTACCCAATTCATCCATAAACCTTTGTAACCAAATCATTTCTTTACTAGCCTCTGTAGCAGCAACATACTATGCTTCTGTTGTTGAAAGTGCAACAACACTTTCCATTTTTGAAACCCAACTGACAGTTGTTCCACCAACCATAAATACATACCCTATACTGCACCTCCTGTTATCTCTATAACCTACCATATCTGCATCAACATATCCCTGTAGAGAAATGTTTGAACCACCAAATCATAATGCTTGATTTGTGGTACCTGTCAAATATCTAAGGATCCATTTCATTGCCATCCAATGTTATTTTCCTGGACTGTTCATGTACATGCTTACAACTCCCATTGCATGTGCAATATCAGGCCTTGTGCAGACCATTGCATACATTAAGGTTCCAACTGCCGATGCATATGGAACTTTAGACGTATAATCCATTTCTTCTTGGGTCTTGGGGCACATCTCCTTACTAAGTTTGAAATTGATAGCCAAAGGTGTACTAATTGGTTTTGCATTCCACATATTAAATATTTTCAACACCTTTTGTATGTACTCATTCAGATACAATGTTAATTTGCGATTTTTCCTGTCTCTAGTTATTCTCATACCAAGAATTTCATTTTCATCTCCCAAATCCTTCATCTCAATTGAATTTGCCAATTTTCTTTTGAACACATTTATTTCCTGCATGTTAGAGCCCACAACAAGCATGTCATCTACATACAATAAAAATATAATATAACTTCCATCATTTTTATTTTTTCATATAAACACAATGATTAGAGTGGCATCTAGTATAACCTTGCTTATACATAAACTTGTCAAATTTTAGATACCACTCCCTTGGAGCCTGTTTTAAGCCATACAGGCTCTTCTTTAGCTTGCACACTATTTTTTCCTTCCATTTGACCTTATATTCTTGTGTTTGCTGAATATAGAACTCTTCCTCCAAATCTCCATGGAGAAATGATGTCTTTACATCTAATTGTTTAAGATGAAAATCTTTCGCTGGTACAAGAATTAAAATAGTTCTGATTGAATTCATATTAACAACAGGAGAAAATATTTCAACAAATTCAATACCTTTCTTCTGTGCAAACCCCTTCACCACAAGTCTATCTTTTTACCTATGTTTTCCTCCATCTTCTTCCGTCAACCTGTAAACCCATTTATTCTGCAATGTTGTTTTACCTACATGTAACCTCACTAAGTCCCAAGTCTGTTTATGTATTAAGGATTCCATCTCTTCTTTCATGGATAGCTCCCACTTCTTCCTGGTTTCTACATGAATTTCTTCTTCATAACATTCAGGTTCACTAGAATCAATCAACAACAAATTATATGATGAAGGAGAGCATCATTCAGGGGGTCTACTTATCCTGGTAGATCTTCTGATGCCAATTTCAGGTGTTTGAGATGCATGTTGCTATTTTGGTGGTTGTTGTTGTTGTGGCTACTGATTATTATTATTTTCAGACACCTTTACTTTTTATGTGATCTCATCAATAACTGAGTATTATTTGTTTTCTTTTTCTTGTTTCTTTTCCTGCAATTGATTCTTATACAAGACCATTTCATTGAATATTACATCTCAGCTCCTAATTATTTTGTGATTTTAATAATTATATAAGCGATACCAAAATCATTAACACCATATCCAATAAATGTACATTTCTTTGATTTTGCCTCAAGTTTTGTTCTATTTTCTTTATTAATATGGACAAAGGTCTCACAACCAAAAGGCTTTAAAAAAGAGTAGTTTACCTTTTTACCTGTCCACACCTCCTCTGGAATACCACCATCCAAGGAACTTGAAGGCTCTCTGTTTATTAGATAAACAACAATATCTGCAGTATCTACCCAAAATTATAAAGGAAATCATGCATGCAATCTCATGCACCTTGCATGCTCCATGATTGTCTTGTTCATCCTTTCTGACACGCCATTTTCCAGTGGTGTTCCTGGAACTATCTTCTCTCTATGAATTCCATTCTATAAAAAATACCTATCAAACTCTTCGTTGCAATATTCACCTCCATTTTCTGATATGAGACACTTAAACTTCTTTCATGTCTCAATCTCAACCAAAGCTTTCCATTTCTTGAAAGTTTCAAATACATTAGATTTATTCTGAACACAATAAATCCAAGTTTTTCTAGTTGCATCATCAATAAAAGTAACATAATAATGAGAGCCACCGAGAGATGGCAGGTCCCTATACATCTGTATGCACAATCTCTAATTTTTCACTCTTCTTTTGTTTCCCAACTCTAAGAAATCTAGCTCTCTTCTGTTTTCCATAAATACAATTCTCACAGAAATCCAAATAAATATACTTCAAACCTACCAAAAAATTTCTTGAGTGAAGAATATTTATCCCCTTCTCACTCATGTGTTCGAGCCTATGATGCCATAATTCTGCATCTTCTCGTTTGGAAGTTAAATTATTAACGCAGTTAGAAATAACATTGCATAAATACAATGTACAACCATTTTCTCCTTTTGTTATTACCAAGGCTCCTTTAGTGACCTTCTAGGTTTTATCTAAAAAATTTGTCATAGAACCTTCATTTCCTAACTGCCCTATTGAAATAAAAATTTTCTTCAGATCTGGAACATGCTGTAATGTTCCAAATTGAGAACTGCTCATGAATTCGGAAAATAAGAACCATTTTTCAGAAACTTTACCAATCAACAACTGGATCTATTCCAGAGATTGAATGTAGGGGAATTTACTGGATATGTCACCTCTGAAAAGAGGGTGAGATCCAAAGGCTAGTTGGCCATCTACAGACTCTGTCTATAGAACTTTGTCGAGGGGTAATATCCCCTAAAGGGATTTCTCAGCATTACATGCCTGAAAAATGCATTTTTCAGGAATGTATGCTACAAAAGCTCAGATCAGCCCTTGGATTCATTATATCAGAGTATCTAAGACAGAAATCCAAGAGGAGGCTTCAAACAAATCACTCTAGGTGAGTTAAACAGATCTCCCACAACTAGTTGCCTTGAAAACTACCGAAATAAGGGACTGCAACAATCTGAAAACTGTATAACGGTCCTACATTGAAGAATAAGCTTTGAAAAAAAATTAATAGACACAAATAAAGATCTAGAACTACATCAGAAAGAAAGATGTTCAATCCCTTCATCAAATAGTGCGGAAAAGTGAGGATTTATGCACTAAAATGGATGTATTAGGAAAATGCGTAAGAATAATGAAAAAAGCTCTGGGATATGTTAACTAGGGTTATATGGAACCTCCATGCAAAATTTCAGCAAAAAAAATGCGTTTTTCTATGTTAAATAGTTCCTCCTTCCCAACTAGTTAAGAAAAACCTTGATTCCCCATGACCTAAAGTATGCAGATTGGATTGAAGCTTTAGCAGTGTGATTTTCTGAAGGGTTTAGTGAGTTTATGCAGGGATATTAGTACAAAAATCTTAGAATATGATTCAATGGTTTTACATGAGAAAATACAGATCTATACATGAAGAAATGCCTCAAAAACCCAACATTATAGCATAAGAAACTGGAGGATGAACCAGAAAACGAAATCTACAGGAATATGCAGTAGTATTACATTATATTATAGATCTATAATATATCAGAGTACAAAACATACTATCATAACGAGATCTATATGAAAAAATAGCTTTTAAGTACATTCCCCTTGGGGATCTCAGCTGAAAGTGAAGAATGCTGAATAGATCTGAGATCTACACCATGGATCTGCAGTAAACTTCAGAAATTTCTGAAGAAAATGTTACACAGTAGATCAGATCTGAAATAAACATAGATTGGTTGGCCAATATATGGATCACCACCGTGAAGGGAAAGGATCTCTTTCACTGGAGATCTCTCCTCCAATCTGAAGCAAAACCCCCACTGCAAATTCTCCTGCAAAAAGGACGCAGTTTCCTCAATGAACTTCACAGATGATGGTAATATACACTTTGGCCTGATGTCAAGATAAGAATCTGGAGCTCTAATCAGCTATTACACTCCTTCCAGTGATTTAGATGACTTCTCCACTGAAAAGATGCAATAGAATTCTTCAGATCTAAATAGATCTGATTCCACTTGCTGCAAATCTCTAAACAATAAAACCCCTAAACAGGAATCATGCTGTCAAGAGAGATGGAGCTTGGCCAAAATGCCAGATAGTGGACCACTGCAGTACAATCTCCTCTAAGAGCTGCTCAAGGAAGGAGGGAGGATTCCTAAACAGAAAATCCTCTCTTTCTCTTGCTAAACAACACAAAGAAATGGAGTTTCTTCAGCAACCTCTGAAATGAAAATTCTTCAACAACCTCTCCTTGAGGCTTCTCCTTCTTTATGTAATATTAGGGTTTGCAAGACCCTAAACCACCTTTATTCATTTAGCCCTTTTCACATGGAGGACCTCCTCATGGGACTACGCTGATCATCTAGGAGGTTCATTGTACCTGGTCTGCATTATGATTTGGCCCTGTTGACCCATTCAAACAGCTTGAACCTGTTTCACATATAAGTGGATTTTATTGAGAAAGCCCTGATTTAATCTCTGTTCACATTGGTCATTGATTTATTCACATGTTTAGGATTTTTTTATTTGTCCTCCTTTACATTTTATTCATAAAACATAAAAATAAAATGACATTGAATATTCCTACTAGCTTGGGCTAGTTAGGAATATTACAGTCCTCCCCCTTCAAAATGTTGCTTGTCCTCAAGCAACTGCAAGGTAGAACCAAACTTCTCCTTCCCTCTTCTTGTGGCCTCATCAATGGACCCGACCATGGCTGAAAATGATAAGCAATGAATTTGTCCTCCAATGATTTCCTCCAAGTGTAAGATAGCAAGTGTACATCATGAGAAACTGGAAGGTGCAAGTGGTGATATTCTTGTTTCTCAATGGCCTCATTAAGGTAGGAGTGATGAAGAGCATGGGAAAAATTTCTCCCAATGAGCGTCTCCCACACCCATGCTATCATCCATAAGAACCTAGTTACCTTCAAGTAAGGAAAATTCTGGACATCCCCTTCCACCTCAAGCTCCAACAAAGAAGGTGGGCTGAAAATATGCAAGTGGTAAGCATCATAGCCTACCCCACGCTGTTCACCTCTCCACTTATGGAAAGTGTAGAGTGAAGGCTCATCTTAGGCTGCAACAAGGTGGCCCTCAAGTGGCAAGATGAGGTTAAGATCTCCAAGGATCTTCCCTCCTACATTGTGAATCAAGTTAGCCCAATGCTCCTCATATGTGATGGACAGGAGGTCATCATCATCATATGGCACCCTATAAATCACATGGCTCACCTCAAGAAAGAACAAATGCTGAAGTATTTTGGCCACATCATCTCCCATGCTCCCATTAGAGCATGTCCTGCAAAAAATATGGGGATCTTCTCCCCCAAAGGACACATTCAACCCTTGTGCCTCTCTCCCAATCATGTTCCTGACAATTATGTGCTTAAGAACAACATAAAGAGCCATAATGAAAGTCATGCTGGCTACCATATGTAGTAAGTGAGTGGGGCAATGAGCCCTCGTATGAAACCAACGTAGTTGGGGCATAAACTGAAATAGAGAATGACAAAATATGTGGTTTATCAACCACCGGTTTGCTGCTACATTCTCCTCATGTATTTGGAGAAAATGAGTGATGTATGATGCATGGTGAGCATGTCCTCCAAAATAAAAATCTCCCCCAAGTCCACCAAGGGAGTGGTTATCAACATTGCTCATGGCCTCAAGTAGACCATGCAGCCTTAAGGTGAGAATGCTCCTCCTTGGAGCAACATCATGTACATATATGGTTAAGGAATCAATATGTAAATCAACAAGTAAACAAACAATGTCATTACCATAGTTTTTTCTCATGCAAAAGGAGTAGCTCATAGATGAGTCCTCTTCCAACCTCAAAGAGAAGAGAGGAGACTGCATTATCTCTTCCCAAGAGTCATGTGCATGCATAGCTCCAATGCCAAATGTAGGTGTGGAAAGGCTGCTATCCTTCCCCTGCTTCTCCTGCCACAACACAGAAACTAAAGTGTGGGTGGGTATGGATGATGTTGAGAGACTATTTCTCTCCTCTTTGAGCCTACCAAAGACTCTCAACGCTGCATCAAGACCCTCCAAGGTCTCCACTCCTATGAAATCAATGGGCAATGCCTCAAAATGTGAAGCATTCACCTTCTCTTGCTGATCAAGTGGCCTCCTTGGTGCAATGTCTCCAGGAAATGAGACATCATAAAGTGGTGACTGAACACATGAATGGAGAAAACCCTCAATGCTTCCACTTGGCAGTCTAATCACGCTCTTAGGTGCATCAACCTTATGCAATGGATAAAAATGAGATTGGCTCTCCTTCTTATCTCCTCCTTGTGTCTCCAAGGTTTCACACCCTCTCAACAATGGCACAGGTGGATCATGAGATGTAGCTTGATCTTCATAGATGAGATCCTGGGGATTTCCTTGCCATGCCACAAGAATCCCTCTAGTTGGAGCAATAACTCCCTTCTCCTCTGCTTGAGGTACTAGATCAGATTTAGATCCAACAGTGCTGTTACCCTTTATCTTTGCAACAAAATTAGGCAACCTCCCAATCGAATGACTCACCTTGGCCTTGCAATGCTCTGAAAAACATAACTGGTTTTTGAGTTTCAGGGCTTGAGACTCATCTTCTTTCAAGAAACCACTAAGAGTTTCCCTATTAGTCACTTCTTCTTGTTATATGTGTCTCATGGCAGATCTGAGCTCATGACTGCGTTGTATATCACAGTGTGTGGCTGCATGCTCACACCCACTTTGTGAAGATCTAGAGTTTGATTAAAATTCAAACCCTTTTGGAGATTCTTCGGACATCTCCCTTCTTGATTTCTCAAGATCTTCATGAATGCTCTGAATAGATTTAGGAAGAATCTTTGTGAGCCTATCTTCATTCTTCCTCCTACCTCTTCTTCTGTCTTCTTGATTAGAATAGGAAGTGCATGGTACTTCCTCTTCTACTTGCTCATCCTCCTTGGGGAGTTTCTTCATGGATCTGAAAAATGATGAAACCAAGCTCATATTCTCCAAATTTTGTTCTCTGTTCTTCAATTCTCACTGGCTTTGAGAATATGATCTCATAGGATGAGCCAGAGATCATGCTCTGATACCACTGTAATGTTCCAAATTGGGAACTGCTCATGAATCCGACAAATGAGAATCCTTTTTCAAAAAAATTACCAATCAACAACTGGATCTATTCCAGAGATTGAATGTAGGGGAATTTAATGGATATGTCACATCTGAAAAGAGGGTGAGATCCAGAGGCTAGCTGGTCCTGTACAGACTCTGTCTATAGAACTTTGTCGAGGGGTAATATCCCCTAAAGGGATTTCTCAGCAATACATGCCTGAAAAATGCATTTTTCAGGAATGTATGCTACATCAGCTTAGATAAGCCCTTGTATTCCTTATATCAGAGCATCTAAGACTAAAATACAAGAGGAGGCTTCAAACAAATCACTCTACTTGGGTTAAACAGATCTCCCACACCTAGTTGCCTTGAAAACTACCGAAATAAGGGACTACAACAATCTGAAAACTGTATAATGGTCCTAAATTGAAGAATAAGCTTTGAAAAAAATGTAATAGACATAAATACAGATCTGGAACTACAGCAGCAAGAAAGATGTTCAATCCCTTCATCCAATAGTGGGGAAAAGTGAGGATTTATGCACTAAAATGGATGTATTAGGAAATATGCATAAGAATAAAGGAAACGGCTCTGGGATATGTTAACTAGCGTTATATGGAACCTCCATGCAAATTTTCAGCAAAAAAAATTCGTTTTTCTATGTTAAATAGTTCCTCCTTCCCGACTAGTTAAGAAAAACCCTGATTCCCCATGACCTAAAGTATGCAGATTGGATTGAAGCTTCAACAGTGTGATTTTCTGAAGGGTTTAGTGATTTTACACAGGGATATCAGTACCGAAAGCTTAGAATATGATTCAATGGTTTTACATGAGAAAATATAGATCTATACATGAAAAAAATGCCTAAAAAACCCAGCATTATAGCATAAGAAACTGGAGGATGAACCAGAAAATGAAATCTACAGGAATATGCAGTAGTATTACATTATATTACAGATCTATAACAGATCAGAGTACAAAACATCAGATCGGAATGAGATCTATATGCAAAAATAGCTTTTAAGTACATTCCCCTTGGGGATCTCAGCTGAAAGTGAAGAATGCTGAATAGATCTGAGAACTACACCATGGATCTACAGTAAAATTTAGAAATTTCTGAAGAACATGTTACACAGCAGATCAGATCTGAAATAAACATAGATTGGTTGGCCAATCTATGGATCACCATAGTGAAGGGAAAGGATCCCTTTCACCGAAGATCTCTCCTCCAATCTGAAGCAAAACCCCCAATGCAACTTCTCCTGCAAAAAATATGTAGTTTACTCAAGGAACTGCGTAGATGATGGTAATATACACTTTGGCCTGATGCCAAGATAAGGATCTAGAGCTCTAATCAGCTATTACACTCCTTCCAGTGATTTAGATGACTTCTCCACTGAAAATATGGAATAGAATTATTCAGATCTAAATAGATCTGATTCCACTTGCTGCAAATCTCTGAATAGTAAAACCCCTAAACAGGAATCACGCTATCAAGAGAGATGGAGCTTGGCCAAAATTCCAGATAGTGGACCATTGCAGCACAATCTCCTCCAAGATTCCTAAACAGGAAATCCTAAACAGGAAATCCTAAACAGGAAATCCTCTCTTTCTCTTACTAAATAGTGCAAAGAAATGGAGTTTCTTCAACAAACTCTGAAATGAAAATTCCTCAACAACCCTTCCTTGAGTCTTCTCCTTCTTTATGTAAGATTAGGGTTTGCAAAACCCTAAAACACATTTATTCTTTTAACCCTTTTCACATGGAGGACCTCCTCATGGGACTGCGCTGATCATCTAGGAGGTTCATTATACCTGGTCTGCATTATGATTTGGCCTTGTTGACCCATTCAAACAACTTGAACCTGTTTCACATACAAGTGGATTTTATTGAGCAAGCCTTGATTTAATATTTGTTCACAGTGGGCATTGATTTATTCACATGTTTAGGAGTTTTTTGTTTGTCCTCCTTTACATTTTATTCATAAAACATAAAAATAAAATGACATTGAATATTCCTACTAGCTTGGGCTAGTTAGGAATATTACACATGCCTTACCACCTTTAATAATCATTGGTTTCCATTTTGTTGTTTTACAATAAATTTACCCATTCCATCGATTTTAAAGGTTTTATGATCACCCAGACAAACCTGTCCAAAATATCCTTGAAAATAGTCATGAAAAATGTTTCTTATCAGATGTGGCATCGAATGAGGCCCCTGAATCTACCACCCATGAATCAAAGCATCTTGTAACACATCACCCCGTCACATTTGCTTCATGATTGTTTTCTTGTTGTGCGTCTCCTTTGTTTCCCTTCCGAGACTTACAGTCTTTCTTCAGGTGCCCTTTCTTCCCGCATTTCTAATGCACTATCCCTGATTTGGACTTGGATCTGCCTTTCCTTGATTTACTCTGATACCTTGAGCTCTTTCCTCTTTCCATTTTTCTTCCCCTCATTTCTGCACTCAAAGCATTTCCCGATGTCTCACTGGAGCCTTTCCATTTCATTTTCTCGTTAAGGATGGCACTGATAACATCATCAAACTTTAAAGTACTATATCCAGAGACATAGTTACTAATGGCCATAACTAAACCATTCCAACTTTCTGACAATGAGCACAAAAATAACAAAGCCCTAACTTCATCATCAAAGTTTATCGCTACGGAACTTAACTAACTAGTAACTGTATTAAATTCATTTATATGGTTAGCAATAGATCCACCTTCCGACAAATTTATATTAAATACATGTTTCATAAGAAATACCTTATTTGAGGCTAAAGGTTTTTCATATAGTTCCGACAATGCTGTCATTAAACTCTCTATTTTCATTTCCTTCGAAATATTGAAGGCTACCGACACCGCCAGGCATAACTGTATTGTTACAAGTGCCTTTCTATCAAGAATATCCCATTCTTCATCTATCATACTTGATGAATTCTTTGTTTTTCTGCTCAATGGTGGGTACAGATCTTTTTGATACAGATAATATTTCATTTTCATCTTCCAGAGCTAGAAGTTTTGGCTGTTAAATTTCTCGACCCAAAACCTGCCTTTTTCCACCATGGCTCCCACTCGACCCAGGACCATTATTTCCTGCGAGTTTATCAACCAAATAGACCTTTGGCTCTGATACCAGTTGTTATAAAATTATATATGACAGAGAAACATAACACATAAAATATGCGGAAACAAAAACACATAAAACATATAAAACAAGAGAGATACATATATACATGGTTCACCCAATTTGGGTTACGTCCACCCCGAAAAACCAGTCCTTCCTTTATATTATCCAACAAGATGAAGAGACACAACCTAAAACAGATCCGTTGTAATATCCTCTACTCTCTCTCGGAGTCTCCCTCTTTGTTTCTTGCTCATAATACACATACAATACACATTCACAATACAATACCCTCATACAAAATGAGTGGTTGCATTCTAGGGAAAAAAACCCTACATTAAACATAACTTCTACTATCAGATCATCTGCCTAATGAACGACCCAGATTGAATACGAAATTACAATATTTTACAAGGAAATTTTACAAGTCCCCACTGCACCCCCCCATGTGGAGGGGTGTATAGTCTTCCTGGGGTATACATGCGGCTGAAACAAAGACCTCTAAATCAGGATGAAAAATCATGCTCCACACCCAACAGGAACAACACAGTTGCCGGAAAGGGTATGTATTGTTTGCAACACATGCTTCTAGTGATAATGGTAAGGATGTTGAGGATGCATAATTATTGAAGAGGTATCTGGTTTTACAATAGTTTTAGAATGTATTTCGAGCAGATGTTTGAGAGTTTCCACCTCACATGGAAGTGTAATTTTCTATTGAGTTGGTACCAGGTGTTAGCGCTCCAACGGATCTCCGAGGCTTAGAAGAGACCAACAAAGGTAACTACATACCAAGCTCTCACCAAGTAGCTAGCCCTACTAGGCAGGAGAGGGATATCTCCAAGGGATCACATCCAAGAGGGCTGGATCAATTAGGTTTTAGGCTACGTATAGTAGCATAGGGGTTTTGATTGGTTGATTTGGGTGCTAGATGAGTGACTTCGGTCAAAGAGGTAACTAGGTCAGGGAAAATAAGATCAATATTGTAGGCATTTGATGGGGCAAGGTAGGTAGGAACTCTAACACTTTAGGGTTTTTAGGTGAGATGGATCAGACTGGTGAGGTGTTAAAAAGAGCATGACAGTACATGAATGATTTTTAAATTGAAGAAATGAAACAAATTATGATGATTCTCCCAAAACATAGCATAAAATATGTATTATGGTTATCAAACTTGAGAACCAAACATATCATAGAATTGGAATGAACATGGAAAGTAAAAAACATTCATACATATGAAACATAAGAAGAAACTATGCCAAAGTACAGTACCACATGAATCTTAAAAGAATAGCTGCAACTCATCCAATATATTCCTGCCAAAATCTGAATACACTAGTGTCTCTGATCAATAAAATAGCATCCAACCTGTGAAATGAGTAAATATGTGAAAGATATAGACATGAAAAAACTTCTCCCAACCTTAGGGGTCAGATCCCTGAGTTGTGGAGCTGATCCACAAAATTCTGAACTGTAAACCTAAAGTGTAGGGTGGTCAAATTGACTCGTCCCTAACTTTAGTGAAACTGATTCATCAATCCTCAAAAAGAATTTTACCTAATGTATTTACCCCTAGGTAACTAAAAATAATCATAGTTACATTTAAATCCATCATTTACATTGGTAAAAACATGATTTTCCATGGTGAAAAAAAAAACTAAGAAAAATTCAGAAATATCAGTCACTGTTCAGTAGCGCAGTGCCATCTTCAGATCAACTTTTGAAGGGGTTTCTGATGTCCAAATTGAGCTCAGGATAGATCATTGCAAAGCTTGTCCTATCTCTTTTCCAAAAATATCCTTTATTTCCAAAAATGATAAGTTCTGGTTCTCCAAAAAGTCAATCTCCCAAGAATAGTTAATAGTGCAGCGCCTAGCTGAAAAACATGGCAAAAACATGATTTTTAGGGTGTTTTTTGACCTTTTTCCCTGCCATATTGACCAAATTTTCTTATAAAAGTGTCTAAATTCACTATTTATTGCATTCTGAATCCACTGGTGGTCTTGGTTTTACAAAAACCCAAAAATTCAAAACTTTGCTAAAAAATAATTCAAGATTGTTTTGTGAAAGCTTGATGAAGTATGCTAAGCAATGAGATATGCCTCAGCAAGGATTTCAAGTTTTTCTCCTTCTTTTTTCTTGGTTATATTTGCTTATGTTTCTCCTACAATTGCTTGAGTTTAATGCTACAGACCTTTTTTCTTGTGATATACCTGTTAGACATGTTTCTAAGCATTTTTTTGTCTTTGTTTTCCTTGTGCAGGAGTTTCTTAAGGTGGATGTTGACCCTACCAAGCCATCTCTCTCTGTAATCTTCAATCTCCTTGGAAATCCTCTCCTCAAAAGTGATTTTTTCATCCTCAATATTCTGTTGTTGTAGAGCTCTTTTAAGACCCCTTGTCTTAGGTCTTGTTCTGCTGGTTTGAATTTCATCATGATCAAGATCATCAAGTGACATCATGGCCTTACCTCTTTTTTTCTTTGAGCAGCTCTAGCTCCATAAGTACATGCTGATCTTTCAACTTCTTATCTTCTTGATCAAGAAATGAAATGACAAATTGAGCTCTGCCTAAGTTAGTTTGCAGCTCTCTGATTTGGGCATCCTTATCTTTGACGATTAAGCTTGAGGCCTCATGATCATCCTGCTGATCCAAGTCAACTAGGTCAAAATATGTTTCCTCATTATGAGGATCCTCATCCTCTTGCATGAATTCCTCATGCACAACTACCTTTTTCTGATGCTCATCCTGGTGTACCTGATTTTCTGATTAAGAAGGTAAAGTCCCTTCCAAAATCTGTGGAGCAAACACCTGCCTAAGTCCCCTCCGATAGGTTTTGACATGTTTATCCTTCTCACCCTCTTTGGTATTTTTAGGATCTTTGACCAAAACTCTGCTAGATGACCCAATTTGACTCTGAAATAATGATGATGGTGATGATATGGGTCTAGTAGACTGAGCTGATGGAGGAATAGGTGAATAGGGTTGAGATGAAGGAGGGATGGTTTCAACATGCTGAGATTGTGGAGCAATGAAAACACTTTGGAAATGAAGGTATCCCATGAAATGTGCAACTGGTTTAGATGATGGGGTACAATGATTCTGATCAAAGAGTGATGGAAGAGGTTGTTTATTTTCTGATCATATTCTCTCTTATGTACTATGTAGGCCATTTTGTCTATGCTCCTGAACAAATAGTATGGGATGTTGAGCAATTTGACCCTTGTGAAGTGCATAAGAAATCTGATATGGTATGTGTAGAGTTTGTAGAACCTACCTTCACAAGAGAAGTACTTCATGATGATTTTCATCATGGGAGCATACCTATCAAGAAGGTAACTGAAAGGGAAGACTCTCTTTCTCTCATTTTTGTACCTTGGTTTGATGAATGGTTCATAAAATTGGTCATCCAGGTCTTTGGATTTAAACCACTTCTCACCAGTATTAGGTATCCCTGTAGCAACAACAATTATAAGTGTGGATATGGTGAAGATAACACCTGATTGTATTTAAGGTTTACGATTAAAACTCTGCTCAAAATAGGGTGGTGTTGAACTCTTTGGACCATTTCATAGAAATCAAGGCAACCAACATATTCAAAGCAAGAGACTATCATGGGTGAGGAAATCAGTTCTCTAATGTTAGTAGGTTCAAGCCTCAAAATTATTCCAACCTTGTGAGGTCTTCTTTCCTTTGTGTCCTCCTCCTCCTCCATGAAATCTATGTCTTCCTCCTCCATGGTGTTTTTTAGTTTTGAGACCCTAAGGAAGGGAAAGGGGAGTGGAAAATAGGTTTAGGGAGTGGGGATGGCAGCAGGAAAAATTGGGGAAATAGGGAAGGGGGTTAAGAAACTTAGGGGACTGATATGGGATCAAAATACTTAGGGAAATGAGTTGGGGACATTTATTACAGGTATGGAGAAGCTACCTAGGAAATTTGTAGTCTAGGAGCTAGGGTTTTTGGAAATGTAGTTTGGGGATAGGGATTTAGTGATGTAGGGATAGGATAGGGTTCACTATGATATGGGAAGGGAATGTAGGTGTTTGAAATTGGGTTCAAAATTCCCTGTGTGTTTCGTGAAATGGACTAACCACCTCTCATGGATCCTAACTCTAGGGATTTTAGCAAAGACTAACGCCTGCGGGTTTTGGTCTAATCGCAATTGTGATTCCAAAAAGTGGTATCAGAGCGATAGGTCTCAAGTTCGAAACTCACCCGATTCGCGTTTGGGGGGAGATTGTTGGACATTGGGTTCAATGTTCCTCATGTGTTTCGTGACATAGACTAATCGCCTCTCGTGGATCCTCACTATGGCGATTATAGCGGAGACTAAGGCCTGCGGATTTTGGTCTAATGGAAATCGTAATTCCAACAGTAGGGTCTAAGGAATAATTTTGGGATTAGGAATAGAAACTAGGGTTTCTTATCTTAAAAAAATTGCAAATTAAATAAGAAGTTTAACAATTTAAATTTGAAAATGGGAATTTCTAGGAGGGCACAAAATGGTGTTTCTTACTTGTCATGATGTGGAAAAACCTTTTGTTGGTGATTAGAAGCACTTGCACGAAGTTTTTAAGGCTGTGAGTGAAACTGGGTAGGAGCACAATGCTAGTTGTAGGAGCGCAATTTCCTTCTCTAGGAGTGCAATGTCTTTACCAGGAGCGAAGTGCCTTGCCTCCAGGAGCACAATGACACCCAAAAATTTGAATTTTGACCCTGCAAACTTGATTTTCGTGCTGAGGGAGTGGGAAATCGATGGTTGGGAGAGAAAATGAGTGCTTTATTTCTCTTATGATGGGCTTTATGCTTGGTGATTTGAATGAATTTGCTTTTGGGACCCACTTTTATTCTTCTCATTCACTTTAAACCTTGGAACCTTTACCTTTCACTTTTGCTTTTGATCTTTGGAGATTGAGCATTTTATGGATTTGAGAACACTATAGACTTCGAAACTTCTGAGATTTCTTGGCATATGAAACTTTGAGTTGGCAGTTATCTTAGAACCATGAACTTATTACATACTAAGAAAACATAAAATTTCATAATGGAATGAAAGTTACATTAATGGAATAAAAAATAGATATTTACATTTCCACTTTACTCGGTAAAGTGAATTTATTGATCACCCTTAGTCTTGCTGGTATTTTATGCAATGGAAATGATGTTTTAATGTACCTTGAAAACCTTAAGACCTAATGAACACATTGAATGAATGGAATTCATGATGATATGACTGAAAAGGTGATAAAGACTCATGAATAATGGACACTCAGCATAGTGATAAAATGAGCTAGCAAGTGATGAGATGAAATTTTTCGAGAAGAGTGAACCTTGATTAAAATCTGCACGAAGTGACCAAATTTTTGCATGACTTGGTGGAATGACAAAAAAATTCTGAATGGGACCCCTAACATGACATGAAAGAGTTAATTTTGATCACTGTTGGAAGGATACAACTATTGACACTAACACCAGGGGCAAAACCAGCATCAAAGTCACCTTACAAGATGAGCACTCCAAATCTAGTGGAACTAAAGTTGCAGTTGAAGGAAATGCTTGACAAGGGATACATTAGGACAAGTGTGTCGCCTTCTGGTGCACCAGTGTTTTTTACGAGGAAGAAGTATGGTACTCCTAGGTTGTGTATTGACTATAGGTAGTTGAAAAAGTTGATGATCAAGAACAAGTATCCATTGTCGAGGATCAATGATTCTTTGATTAGTTCAAGGGAGAAGCAATGTTCTCGAAAATTGATTTGAGATCAGTATATCATCAGTTACGCATTAAAGAAGAGGACATATACAAGAATTATTTTCACACCAAGTATGGGAATTATGAGTTTGTTGTGGTTCATTTTGGTTTGAATAATGATCCAACTACTTTTATGTTTTTTTTATGAATGGTGTGTTGTGTCCTTATCTAGACAATTTTATGATTGTATTCATTAATGACATATTTATATATTAAAAGAATGAGGAAGAGCATGTTGAACACTTAACAACAATATTGATATTTATAAGAGAGCATCAGTTGTATGCCAATCTTGTTAAATGCAGTTTCTTTCAGACAGAGGTACATTTCTTAAGACATGTTATTTCCAAGGAAGGCATAGCAACGGATCTGTAAAATATCAAATCTATTATGGAATGGGATTCTCCTAGGAATGTGGATGAGGTCAGATCATTTATGGGGTTAACAGGTTATTACAAGAGGTTCATTAGGAAATTATCATGGATTTACTATCTTATTACATCTTTGTAGAGGAAAGTAAATAAATTTGAATGGACAGAGGAATGTGCAGCTATGTTTGAGTAGTTGAAGCAGTTATTTACAAATGCTCCAGTTCTAAAAATTTCATATCCAAATAAAGAGTTCCTGGTGTGCACAAATTCTTGCAAGAGAGGACTGGGTGGAGTTATAATGTAGGAAGGAAAGGTACTATGCTAAGATCCAAGGAAATTGAATGAGCACAAGAAAAATTATGTGACACATGATCTTGAGTTGGAAGCGATCATTCATGTATTGAAGATGTGAAGGCACTATCTTCTTGGTATAATTTTTGGGTTGATGAGTGATCACATTGGATTGAGGTACTTATTTGACTAACCTAATATGAATTCTAGGAAAGCTATATGGTTGGCCATGCTCAGTGAGTTTGAGTTTGAGATTAAGTACATTAAGGGTAAAGAGAACATGGTTGCATATTCCCTTAACAGAAGAGTGCATGTGAGTCACATAGCAGATATGAGTACACATGGGACAGATTTACATGATCAGATGTTATAGGAAACAAAACAGGATGAAATGTACATGGAGCTTAAGCACATGCTACAATAGTAGGGTACAAGTGATCAGGATGTGGATTATCACCTCACAACAGATGGTTTGGTCAGATTTAGGGACATGATCTATGTGTCATACAAAAATGAGCTCAAGAATCTTATTTTGAGGAATTTCATGTCAAGCTATATTCTGATCACCCAAGATATCAGAAGACTCTAACACATGAATAAGTTCTATTATTCGTTGAATACTAGAAAGAGGTAGCTAAGTTCATCACCGGGTTTTTAAATTTTCAACAGGTAAAAGCAAAGTGCACGCATCCATGTGATATACTACAACTGATTATGATTATAGAGTGGAAATGGGGGCAATTTCTCTGGATTTCATTTCAGTTTTGTCAAGGACATCTAGACAACATGATTCCATCATGGTTGTGGTTGACAAGTTGAAAAAGGTAGCTCACTTCATATCAATTAAGTCTACTTATTTAGCTAGTGATGTAGCTCATGTCTTCACCAGGGACATAGTGAGATATAATGGTATTCCTAAGAAAATTGTATCTGATAGAGATGCATAATTCACTTCCAGGTTTTGGAAGGATTTATTTGCAGTTTTGGGTACAAATTTGGCCTTCAATATATCTTATCATATGCAGACAGATGGACAGACAAAGAGGATTAACAAGATTTTGGAGGAAAGGTTGAGAATGTATGTCACACACCAACCGAGGAGGTGGGAGGAGTATCTTCCATTGGTTGAGTTTTCTTAGATTATGTTATTTTTTTTGTCATTGTAGGTGTTCTAGTCTCAAAAATTTGTGGAGAGGTTAAAACACATGATTTCTCCATAACCTATAAAATATTTATGAAAATTCCACCTAGAAGTGCCTCAATTAGATTATTATCCTATTTTTAAATATTTCCCAAGTCTGAACTCTGGTTAATTAATCAGTGTTAATTGAGAAGGTAAGAATAATCTAGAAACTCACATGGATCAATCCAAAAATGATCTCAGCCATCGATTATGTTTTAATCTTGGTCGTTGGAGTCACAATTGAAGATTATAAGAGGAGGTCAATGGGTAGATGGAGAATACACCAGTGCAGATACTTAGTTGCCCAGACAACTTTATTTTCTCAGTAGCAGAGTTCCACTAGAGAAGGTTAAGCCAGAGGGTGAGTGGCAGGTGGCAGAGGAGGTCAACAACATTTTTGGAGAAAGTATTCTAGTTCCGGAAGAGGAAGTGAGAGGGAGTGTGAAATTCCTAGAGGCTCTATGAAAGGATTTGACATGCACATTATAAGAGCAATTTGATCTAGCTGGAGGAGCTATAAATTCAGCAACTGGAGATCGAGATTTTGTTAGATATAAGACTTTTGTGATCCATAGTGTAGATCAATAAATGTCTTTAAGATTAATCACATCATTATGATTAGGTCGACGTTTTGAACCAAATAATGTGGTTCATCCATAGGATGTGGATGAACCACATTAGCTGGTTCGAAACATCGACCAAATCCTAATGATGTGATTAATTCGAAGGACATTTATCTATTTATCAGGATTTTGGTCAGAAGATCCAGTGAGTTAGTTCCCGAGTTAGAGAGAGACAAATTTGTTGATTTTAGAATTTTTGGAGGCATCTACAACATAGTTTGTGAAAGCCTTGCACATAGGTTGACGCAGAAGGATCTGCGTGTTGCTGGGGAGGAAACTTTAACAAATCAGCTGTGTGGTGAGGAAAAATCCCCGCAACAATTTTGTTAGTATTTCTCTCAAATTGGATTTCTAGTATAACATCCAAATTATTGTACTCATAAATTTGTTGTTGTATAATAAAATAAACCCTCATACTACTACAATGTTTTTCCCACATTGGGTTTTTTCGGGGAATTTTTTCCAAATTAACGGTGTCAATTTTTTTATCTCTGTGTGCTACCATATTTCTCAGTTCATATTATTTTTGTAGTATTTTATTTGGTGAAGAAATTGTAGTGATAATATATATTTTTTAATTTTTTCATAAACAAAATAACTACATAATTAATTTTTCAGTTGGGATAAATATTTCCAGTTGTTGAATTTCAAGAAAATTTCACATGATATCAAAGCCATGTTGATCAAACAGGGAAGCTCAAAATCGGAGGAATAAATTAGATGTTCAGAGGGAGAAACAAGATGAATTTTTGGAGATTACGCAGAGCCTAAGTCAGGCACATCGAATTTATTGGGGAATTTCAATTTTTCAATGCAGGTTGGTAGAAAAATTCATCTTTATAGTTGAGTGATTCCAACAAGTAGAGGAAGTAGCAACAACTCATATTTTCACAAAGTAGATTCATTGTTTGGTCGTAGAGGGTTTTGCAGCAGTTTGCAAAATCAAAATCAATGTTGGAAGGAAGAGAAATAAGCACATTGGAATATACCCATAATTATTCAGTACAACCATGGATATAATTGATATTCAGGGGGCTTGAGATTTGTCTTCCAAATTGGAGGAAAAATTTTCTTTCTTATCAGGCTCAACTTCACAGGGTGTCTAGTATATAGATTGTGGAGTGTCAGCTAACATGACAGGGGTGAGAGAATATTTCTCTATCTACAATGAGGAGCAGATGGATTTCCAAATTATGATGGGAAACATAATGAAGTGTGCTTAGTAGGGAGATGTACCATCGATTTTTAGAGGGAGTCAAGAGAAATTACCAACACTACAAATGTACTGCATGTGCTGGGATTGGGTATGAACTTGATTAAGTATCCCAACTATAGGATAAGGGATATGATGTCCACTTCATAGGAAAGAGGGTGTTTTTCAAACACCCAAGGTCGAAGAGGGTGAGACAGATTGGAGTTTGAATTAATAGGATATGCAGGTTGCAACTCGATTCTCCAATGGAACTAGTAGGTAGTGGCAATAAAAATGGGAAGGAACTGAATGAGCTATGGCATAGGAGAACGATAAATTTACACCATGGACACTCAAGATGCTCAGGGAGATAGTAACAAGGGTTCCAAAACTTGGCACAGAAAAAGATGATGTGTGACGAGGGTGCATGCATGGGAAATATGATAATGTATCATTCTCAAGAATTTATAGTAAATGGTGTGTTAGGACTTATACACTCAGAAATTTGTGGCTCGATTTCCATTAGATATCTTAGTGGGGCCGAGCACTCTATCACCTTTATTGATGACCATTATAGGAAAACCTGGATCTACTTCTTGAAGACCAAGGATGAGGTCTTTGATCACTTTAGGGAGTTTAAGGCTCTCGTGGAGAATGTGATATGGAATAAAATCAAGTTGTTTCACTCAGATTATGGTGGATAGTATATTGATAAATACTTCACAGATTTTTTTGTGAAGGAAGGCATCAAAAGAGAGTTGATAACTCCATACAATCCACAATAGAATGGGGTAGCAAAGCAGAAAAACAGAACTATATTTGGGGTTGCAAAAGAAATGTTATATGACCAAGATTTTCCTAGGTTTCTACGGGTAGAGGCATGTAACACAATATTGTATATTTAGAACAAGAATCCTCATAGAGAATTGGGGAAGAAAACTCTAGAAGCGGTCTTCATCGGGAAGAAGCCATAAGTTAGTCAGTTGGAGATATTTGGCAACATTTCTTATTTCCATGTGCCAGATAAAAAGCACACAAAATTGGATCAAAATGTAGAGAAGGGGTTCCTCGGTTGATATAGGGAAACCTCCAAGACATATAGGATATACATTCCTAAAAATATGAATATTGTAGTAATACGGGACATAAAGTTCATGGAATATAGAGCCTTCAGGAGATCTCGTGAGATACCTATAGGTGATCAAAATATGCTAGAAGAAACTACATTATTCCAGCAGCAGGGGTAGCTACAAGGGCAGCTAGTGGGACAGTCACAGGGATCCAATACAATTACATTACTATCATTTCCTCTGGTGCAAGGGATCTAGTGAGATCTCAATAGACGGAACAATAGAGTGAGGATGAGGAGGAGTTGGTTGAACTTCCTATCACTAGTGGTAAAAAAAATTGAGAATTTTTTCAAACTTTGAGATATGCAGAGGGGTTTTTTGGGGATCCTTGAATGAACAAGAGAGAGCACAGGCAACCTGACAGGTACCAATCATTGGTGGCTCAGGTTGCAGAACCTTCCATCTTTTAGGAAGCCACACAAAATCAGGTGTTGGTATATGCCATGGTTAAGGAATACAAATCTATCATGACGAACGATGTTTGGGAGGTGGTGCTGAGGCCTTAGGACATGTCATTTAAATGTTCTCAATGGAGCTACAAGATCAAGTATGTTGTAGGTGGAAACATGCAGAAGAATAAGGCTAGGTTCGTGGAAAAGGGGTATGCAAAAAAAAATGGGATATAACATGAGGATACCTTCAGCGCAGTTTCTAGATGCACTTCTATTCGGTCAATTATATTCCTAGCAGCTCAAATGGGGTGGGAGATTCACCAAATGGATGTAAATACAACATTCTTGAATGGGGTGATAGAGGAAGAAGAGTACATAGAACATCCAAATGGATTCGAGACTAATGAGAGGCAAAATCATGTGTGCATATTGAATAAATATCTATATGGGCTCAAGTAGGCTGCCAAGGCATGGTATGGCCAAATTGGTAGCTACTTGTAGCAGATGGGATTTGTCAATAGTGACACAGATCCCAACCTTTACAATTTCATGGTAGAGGGTGAGCCACTCATCCTAGTATTTTATGTGGATGATCTCTTTCTCACAGGATCATCAAGGCTTATAGAGGACTTCAAGGTTAACCTGGAAACATGGTTTGATATGAAGTATTTGGGGTTGATGCACTGTTTCCTAGGGTTGGAAGTGTGGCAGAAGGGTGGGGAGTTCTTTCTTGGGAAGGAAGATATGCTACAAATATTCTGAAGAGATCCAGAATGCAAGATTGTAGAACCATGTCTACACACATGATCACCAACTAGAAGAAAATAGATGCATCAGATGACAGGGATGTTGACGCCACCTTGTATAGACAAATCATCAATTTTGTCATGTATTTGGTCAACACTAGACCAGATATCTGCTTCGCAGTCAATACCCTCAGTAAGTTCATGGTGGAACAAAAGAGATTACATTGTACAACAGCGAGGCACATTTTGACGTATGTGTGCGGCACAATCAAGTATGGGTTGAGATATACCCGAGGGGATGACGTCAGACTATATGGACTCATATATTCATATTTGACAGGCAGTTCAGTGGATGGGAAAATTAATTTTGGGTACTACTTCAACATTGTATAAGGAATGGTTTCTTGGTGTAGCAAGAAACATAATTTAGTAGCACTAAGATTTACAGAGGAAGATTATATGGAAGCAAGAACAACTACGTGAAAACCTATATGGATTTGGAAGTTGCTGGTAAGCTTGTTCAGGTAAAGGATGTAGGTGACCAATGTCTTCTGCGATAATCAAATTTGCATCAATCTCTCTGAGAATCCAGTGTTTCATGATAGGTCGAAACACATAGATATTTAGTGTCATTTCATCAAATATTGTGTGCAGCGTTGAGTGGTCCAGCTATGGTATGTTCCCATAGAAGAAAAGGTTGCAGATATACTCATGAAAGCTGTAGGAAGAGATAAGTTTTTCTATTTCAGAGAACATATGGGTATGGTGGAGAAATTAATTCAGTAGTGGGGAAAAAATGTTTATGATGCTTCTCAGTTATAATAGTTGCAGTTGCAGCAGTACCAGATAAGATGGAGTTGTAGTGTAGATGCAGAGTTGGCAACAATATATCAGTGTTAGCAACAACACAGATCCAACATCATAGTTATGTAGTGGTTCATGGAAAGTGGGAGGAAGTCATAGTGTCCAAAAATCATCATTGTGACAGAGGGTGAAACATAAACATGGTGTTGTAGCAGCAGTGCAGAACTAGAACACCTTTCTCGCTAAGAGGGAGTATTAGTTTTTGTAGCATCGAAGGTGTTCTAGTCTCGAAACTGTGGAGAGTCTAAAACACTTGAGTTCTCCATAACCAAGAATTGTTTTCTGGAAATTCCACCAAGTGTCTCAATTATATTATTAGCCTATTTTAAAATATTTCCTAAGTCTAAACTTAGGAAAAGTAGTTAATTAATTAGTATTAATTGAGAAAGGTGAGTATCATCTAGAAACTCACACAGATCGATCCAGAAATGATCTCAGCCATAAATTATTTTTTAATCTTGGTTGTAGGGGTACCAACTGGAGATTATAAGAGGAGGTCGATGGGTAGATGGATAATACACTAGTGCAGATACTTAGTTGCCAAGACAATTCAAATTTCTTAGTACCAGAGTTCCAACAAAGAAGATTAATCTAGAGCATGAGTGGCAAGTGGCATAGGAGGTCAAGAACATTTATGGAGGAAGTCGTCTAGTTCTGGAAGAGGCAATGAGATGGAGTGCGAAATTCCAGAGGGTCTACGCAAGGATTGCACATACATAGCAATAGAACAATTCGATCTAGCTGGAGGAGCTAGCGATTTAACACCTGGAAGCCAAGATTATGGTCAGAAGATCTAGTGAGTCATGTTCAGAGCCAAATAGAGACAAAGCTATTGATTTCATAATTTTCCGGAGGCAACTACAACAGAGTCTGCACAAGCCTTGCGTAGAGGTTTAGGCAGAAGGATCTTTGTGTGGTTTGAGAGGTAGTTACGAGGATAGAAATTAGTTGTGGGGTGAGGAAAATTCTTCACAATAATTTCTTCAATATTTCTCTCGGATTTGATTGCGAGTAGAGCATCCAAATAATTGTAATTAGAAATTTGTTTTTGTATAATAAAATAAACCCTCATACTATTGCACCCATTTTCCAACATTGGGTTTTTCCAGTGACTTTTGTCCAAAATAATGGTGTCAATTTTTTATGTGTGTGCTAGCATATTTCTCCGTTCATTTTTTTTTCCCGCAATATTTTATTTGGTGAATAAATTGCAGTGAAAATATTTCGTTCTTTTTTCGTAAAAAAAAACAAACTTCACAATTAATTTTTTCAGTTAGGAGGAATATTTCCAGTTGCTGCATTTCAAGGAATTTTCACACAAAAATGGGTATCAATAGTCACTAAATATGAGTCTGTATGAGGCACTTTATGGGCATATTTGTAACACTCCCATCAGTTGGAGTGATCTAGTGAATATGGTATTGATTAGACTGAACATGTTGGCAGAAATGGAATAAGAAATGCAGGTTATAAAGTAGAATCTAAAGGTTTCATATGATAGAAGAAAGAGTTATGCACATCAACATAGGGCATTTAAGGAGTTTCAGGTTTGGGAAGATGTGTACTTGTGCTTCAAGCCCAAGAATATATCCTTAAGGATTGGTTCATGTGAAAAAGTTGGCACCTCGGTATTGCGGGCCTTTCAAGATTCTTGAGAGGATTGGACCAACAACCTACTGACTTACACTGCCTTCGATAGTTAATGTCCATGATTTTTTCCATGTGTCAGTGCTTAAGAAGTATGTGAAATATGTTGATCACGTGATTGAATGGTCTGTATTGCAGGTGGATGTAAAAGCAGAATTACATCTGGAACCTCAGTGTGTATTGCAACAAAAACAACTCATGCTCCATAATCGAGCAATCATGTAGGTTAAAGTGAATTTCAAGCACTTTGGGCTCGATAAGGCTACATGGGATATGTCTAATCATATTTCAACTATGTATCCTTCATTGCTTGTCGGTTGAGGAAAAGGAGCTTTGGTATATGTACATATTTATGTATGGTTTTCATTGTATATACCACCATGAGATGTGTTATAAAGATCCAATAAGCATTATGGTTGTCATTTTTTCATGTTTTTCATGTTGGTTTTGGTTTTCAACAACATATTCATTCTAAAAATTGTAACAGGACGGGTTATAAATCTCCATGGGAAATTTGTTTTGTTTTCAGTGGTTTGTTGGTCATAAGTGTCATTGAACACCAAGGCCGGTGTTCCCCTAAGGGGGATGTGTCTGTAACAGCCCCAGGTTAAAATTTCATGTAATAAAGTTAATACAGGAAAAATAAGACCAAGGTCATGGGGCATGTATTCCAAGTTGAATGATGGGAAAAAAATTCTAGTGCGTGTTCATTTCGATTTAGTATGGCTAAGGAAATTGGAAAAGGCATTGAAAATACAAAGAGACATTAATTGGCATTTTATTTATGAAAATAAATGAAATTAGGAGAAAAGGGAGATGAAAGGTCACAAAATTGCATGAGAGGGAAATTGAAGGAAAAATATAGGAAATTGAAGAAAATAAGGGCTTCAATGATAAAAAGGATTCTGAGATCAATTCACAACTTTTTCTTGCTAACCCTTCATCAATTTTAGCTTGGAGATCTCTCCTTTCTCTCATAATTTTACACACTTAGAGCATTCTTGGAGCACTTTGTCATTGGAGAAAGGAAGGAAAAGTAAGGACAAGGAAGCACATGAAAGTAAGGGACAAGTAAGGAAAAGTTAGATCAAGCAACTTCAATAGGAATAATTGCATGTAACAGGTTGCATGTGTGATTTCCTAACTATTTTTTGAATGCATGGTACATGGATGTGTGTATTTGGTTCTCTTGTTGTCATGGGCATGGGTTTTTCTAGGTGTGACAATGGTTTCAACCTTGCCTTTCCATTTCTGGATAGCCATGGTGTAATAGGGTTCTTTAATTTAGTGGAGATTTGGATTTCCATATGGTTTTGGAACTGGGTTAGGTGGTCTCAGGAAAATTCCCAAGGGCCTAGGAAACCCTTGACCGGTTTTGGCTGGATTGAAGTAAAGCATGAGGATGGAGACAGGAAAATTCTTCAAGATATTGATGAAGAAATTCTCAGGCATCCAAGATTTTTTTGGGCCTAGTGATCTCTTGACTGGTTTTGGTGGGATTGTGGTAAAGCCTGAGGTTGGAGGTGGTTTAATCTTTGGAAAGGCATGGTTGTTTATGTGCTTGTTTTGGGCCTAGTGGTCACTTTACTAGTTTTGGCGGGATTACAGTAAATCATGAGGATGGAGGTGGTTTAATCTCTGGGAATCCTTGGTTATTTTGTCTTGAGTCCCACATTCATGCCTGGAATATGGCACGAGGGTGGTTGGATGAAAGAAACATTTGGTTCAACCCAATCTATGGACAGGTGATACATGAAATTCCCTGACTTGGTTGGATTTTTCATACGTTAATAAGAGTTATTTTCCTATTGTTTTTAATGAGTATTTTTACTTGTTATTATGTGGCTTTGATGGTTATTATTTTGGTCATCTATAGGTTATAAGCATGGTTCCATAATAGGTTCTAGCTACGACTCAGTGATCTGTTTGATTTTTTGACAAATGGTTAATGAATGAATGAGATAAAAAATGTTATTGCATATATTATGAGAGGGAATTAGACCTTCTTAATGATTGTGAGATAAGTATCATATCCCTACATTCAAATATGCATTCATGACTTGAACATCACATGTTCTTGATATGTTTTGTGAAATGCCTGTCATGGCTGAGATTGTTATATCATTTATCTATTTGAGAAGTTACAAGAAGTTATAGGTGGTGGTCTAGAGGCTGACCTGGAATTTAGGCTCATAATATAGGAACGCATGCTCCTAATTGGAAATCTTGGGTTGCAACCACATAAATGAAAGCGTGTGCATGTGGTTGGAGGCTTCCAACCACATGGAGGCCTTGTTGTGGGTGTGGTTGAGGGCCCAGGGAAGAGAAAGAGGGGCACAACTCATGGTTTGGCCACCTGGGATTGTTTCTCAACCCCTCAGTGTCCTATAGTCCCTGTAGGATGTTGTGAAAGGTTAGTTTGTCTTTAGTAGTCGACCCCACTTCCTTAATGGGACCTAGGAGGGTAAATGTGGGAGGTGGCATTACAAATGCACTCCACTAGGGCTATTATGTCCCACCAAATTCCTCTAGGCCAATAAGAAAATGGGAAATACATTTTTGAAAAATTATAATTTTTTTTTAATAATTTAAGAAAAATAATAAATACAAAAATCCCAAAAAATTTGGTTATGCACATGAAAATGACCAGAATAAATAGAGGGTTAAGGGAATTTGACCACAAGGTGATTTCAATAGTCCCTAGGAGAGGTAGGAACTAATAAAGTGAACCTTGTGAAGCCAAAAAATAATCACAATGTAGCCCTTCTTAGTATGTGCATGCCTTAGCAGGTCCCCAGTCTTATTTGGTCTTGTCCCAAACATACCAAGTTGGGAAAGATAAACCTAGAACCTTTTCCTCCATATATATGTACACCACCACTTTCACATATAGAAATAATGTCATATAAATATTTATATGTTAATTAATAGTATAACAAAAGAATTGTTATAGTGGAACTTCCTCAAGTGTTGAATTGGGTATGCAAATAATGGAAAAATCCTCTATCATTCAAAGAAGGACAATATATACATGATAGATTCAACCAATATATAAAAATTTTCATTGTCACTTTAATGTAAATATAAGAATTCATTGTTTGGCGTAACACAAATTCCAATACAAATCCATACTAAGGTTTTTTTTGTTTGGAAACATGGAAATATGTGTGATACAACTTTGAAACATTTTTTTCTACTTTTAAATATTATCATTAATTGTTTTAGGAAATTTCAGAGTGATTTTATCCCTTTTAAACCTTATATGGAGATAGTAGAGTTACATATCACATTCAAATTTTAGTAGACTTGATAGAATTTGAAATTTCAAGATTGGCAATTTTGTATATTTCCATTGGATTGTATTATGTATGAGGGTATGGGATTGACATTTAATCAAAATCAGTTTGGAATTTAATCAAAATCACAAATCCCTTTATGTACCTTAATGTTGGTGGTGTCGATTAATGAACTTCTTTGTCATGGCCTTACCCTTCACTCAATCTAAAATCATTAATTAGGCATGCCAACCTTTCTCTAAATGAAAGTATCGTTGGAGGGGGAAACAAGGATCAAGTATATTAGTGGGATGTCTAACAACAAATACAACACATAATGAAAAACCTCACTAGATAACTTCGATAATGCACAATATATAGGAGTGTTACCGCTTTCACCTTAGCAACTAATTTTCTCTCTATAGCGAAGGACACAATCCAACACAAGAGAGGCTCCCCTGGTAGGGCTTAGGGATCAAGTAACCCAATAATCTTAAAATGAATTCCCTTAAGGATCCTATAAAAAAAATTCATTAGATAAAGGTATAATAAATGACAATTTACAGTGGATGAAGAATTAAGTTCAATATTTGGGTTTAAAGGATCTATGGGTCAATCTAAAGTCCATGGTTAACCTAAGGAGTCTCAAATATGTTACTTGAACACACCAAATCAAGATAAAATCAAGGTTGCTATAAATTAGGGTTCTAGGAAACAAATTTAAGAAAAACTATAGTTTATAATAACAACAAATTTAGTGATTAAAATTGTATAAAAATCATATGAGATGAAGGTTGATTTGGAAAGTAAACTAAGGAAAAAATTATAATGAATTTCCACAGTTAATAAAACTTTACATAAGCTCTAGAAAATTACTAAAAATGCATGAAAAACTTTTATTTAGCTTCTCTAATGCAATTTCAAACAAGATCCAACCCTAGAGCATACATCAACTCATTAAATGAAAACAATACAAGATTTTGTTGTAATCTAACCCCAATTTACCATAAAATAAAAAGAATAATGATTTTATATTTTAAAATAGTTCCATAAGTGAGATAGTCTAGTTCCTTCTCAATCTAGGGAAAATGGAGTCTAGGATATAAACTATGGAGTGATTCTAAATTCAAACAAAACTAGGAAAAATAAATAAACTTACCTTAGGGTTTGAAATTTAGGTTCTTAATTTTTCAAGTGATTAAGAGAAAGAAAACCTATCTCTATCCCTCAAATATTTAGAGGAAGGGTTTATCTCAAGGGAAAATGAAACAAATACCAAATAAACTAACTTAGCACAATGATTTGTAAATTTCCGTGGGTATTCAACTAGATAGTTCATCCTAACAGATTTGATAAAAGTATGCTTAAAATGTGAAATCTACATTGTTGGTGTTAATTTATCCTTATATTTATGGAATCGTTAATTATCATGTTATGCTTATGCATGCAATAAATAAAATATGTAGAAAATATAGAGTAGTGAAATAAAACTCACAAACCACAAATTAGCACAAGATATAATCTGGGAGACCCTTTTGGGAGAAAACCCAACTTGAAGGTGAGGTCTCTCTACTCTCTTTCTTTGAATGGAAATAGATGCAAGTACAAAGAAGTGAGGTCTATGGCTCGTGGGTTGATACAATACACCAACCCTCTATGTTTTCTCTCTCCATATCCACCCTTGGCTACTCTACTAATATATGGAATAAAATGCACTTGAATAGAATGGAACCCCTTTTTATCCTAGTGGCTCAATTATAACATATCCCAATATCCCACTAGTGGTTAAGTTTGACTCCTTCAACTATTAACTAGACTCACGATATCACTTTTCTACAGTTTTATTCACCATGATCATCTAGCTATACCCCTTCCCATAAATAATGGGGGTTGACGTGGCACCAACTTGAATTACAATGGTCAAAATAGGAAGATCAACTTCCAAGTGACATAATTTTTGCATATAAACTCTGATTAAGGAAATTCTTGCACTGTTGGAAAGGTATATGTGTGTAGAATAACACTATGGAGGTGGAACTTTAGCAACAAAGTTTTGCCCCCAAAAAAGTTGTTTGATTCATCAAACTACTTCTAGAAGGTTTCAAACCCAAATTTTCCAAACCATGATCCACCTGTAAAAATAGTACAATGAATTGATTCCTATACTTTTTCCACTCTAAAAGAATCAAGATAGATGAAACTATTATAATTATCCAATATAGATTACACCTCCCCATTTTGGGAGGATTTTCATCCCCAAAATATTCTAATAAATGAGGTGAGGAATTTATTCCTCCACCTTCTCTCAGGTGTACCATTTAGTTTTGCTCGAAAGTTGTCCTTTCAACCCAATATGCCAAAGCTCATGTTGCTCTTGTCTTGTAGTTTTGGACCTCATTCTATAAAAAAATTCAATCTAGAAAATATTGTATGAATAATGTGTCATGCATGATATTAGTTATGGATGAAAACTTGATTTGGTATGGAATCATAAGCTTATGTGCACAAGTTGGATTTATACGATGAAAATAATTATGGAGTGAAAGGAGAGGCTTTATAATGTTAGATAGTTTGGTTGTAATAATGAATTGAAGAGGTCAAGTGCATATAGGAAATTATTGTAATGATATGTTTGTTTCTATTTTCTATATGAGGGACAACTAGTTCTAGGATAATTTTTTTTATGTTTAGAATATTGACTTAATCCCATAAACCCAAACATATGGTCATGGTTATTGTCTGCATACAACACCACTTTCATATCCTTTGGATTGTCTAGTATATCGAAATAATTGTGAAAATTAGTGTGGGTAGTTGCTAAATTGAGTAAGCATGTTTTCCTTGAAAATGGGAGTCGTTACACTTATTGGTATAAAAATCCATGATTATGAGAAATATATCAACCACTTTCTCCAATGTAGCAATGGCTTAGTATGGTTAAAAAATCATTAAAAATTTGGTGTAAACCTTGGTAACTTTCCTAAATTAAGTAATTGATATCCATCATATAGAAAGATAGGGAGCTTGAAAACCTAAGAGATTCCTACCATTGTTTGAACCTTAACTTCTATAATAGGAACCTTTGATGATGATAACTTCTCACCCTACTATACACATTTCTATAGATCAATCCTAGCACATAAAAGTAAATGAAATTATTGGTAGTGTCCTTTCCCATCTTAAAATATCGAAACATACATATATACATGTAAACACATGGACATAGTCCTTTTTGCAAGGTAAAATCACTTAGAAAACTTGAAAATAGTTTTAGAACTTTTGGTGTAAAGAAAGGAGGACATATAGGGTGTATTGCATCAATTTTTTTTGAACAAAATGGTGTGTATTGCACAAAAAAAAACTTCATATGATAAAATAAAGGAACTCAAAGGGATAAACAAGGAAATATAAAAGTCGTAAGCTTGTCGAATGTCTTGGCTTCAACACTAGAAATGAAAATGATGAAAGGAGCTAGTGGATAGGAGTGTCACACTAGTAAAATATTTTGTAGCCTTGACGTATCATGTTAGAAAATTTTTGGGTGTAATACATCACAGGCCCAAAAAATTTCCATGATGCAACACGAAAGAGCTAAGGGCTAGAGGGTAATGAAAGAATATAAGGGAGATATGGATGAAGAGTGGAGATGAAAAATAAAGTGTCAGGGAAAATTTAAAATATCACAATGTGTTGCAAGAAGATATTATTCTTACAACATGTCACAATCATCAAAATTTTTAAGAAATGTGACAAAGGGGAGTAAGGAAGAAATAAATTATTGTGTCATAGAACAAGAACATTTTGTGGAATGTGTATCAGATGAGATAAAAAATTCCCTAATGTGATACATCTCATGATGAATATATGTAGTATGATAAAAGCATAATTTGTGATGTGATTCACTAGAAATTTTGAGAGGTGTTGATATATCACAACAAAAAGGGGCCTTGGGAGTGAAAAGAAGATGCGAGAAGTTATGAAATGGTGTAGAGATAAATCTTATCAAATAAATATGGAGAGGGAGGAATCCCTTTGTCACATAGGAGAAATTTTTCGCACATACAACACATTGCATAGATAAATTTTGTGACTCTGATAAGATAAATTTCCGGAGATGAGAAGGGGTGCTAGGGAGAAAATTATGACACTGTGATGAGCCAAACAAAGAAGAGGAAGTCCTTGGTAAAGATAAAATTTGAGGGGTTATTGTGCAAATAATGATGTCAAATTGTACAATTTCCACATAGGAAAACTAACTTGTGTTATGTATGGATATTGATGTGGAAAGAGAGAGAAAGCTCAAAAACCTGTTGAGGGGAAGATATTTGTGCTTATAGCTCAATTTTGAGTAAAATCATAGTTTTTGGAAAGATCTTGATATGTCAGAAATGACTTAATGGTTTTGATTTAAGCGAAAAAAATTAAATACCTCGCCTCATTAATGACACTTATGGGGTTGGGTATGTTAAAAATCACAAGAATGTGGGATAGGAAATAATGACATGTTTTGGCTATACAAAATATCTTAACCTCACACATTCGGGGGAAACTATTATCACCTCAATTTTCTTCACAAGAGACATTCAAGTGATTGTTCAAAAACATCATTGGTTGACAGGAATACAACACAATGAAAACACCTCATGGCTACTTCACATCACCTCAAAGAGAAGGGGGGAAAAAATTTAAAGTGGGTTTTTAAACACTTGGATAAAATTCTTTCACTGACACTCATGAGACTTGCATGAGATATCCTTTAAAAAAAATTTGACACTATCTAAACAAGTAAGTATGACCCCTTTGGTGCATTTAAGAATGGAGGTATGACTTTGGGAGGTATAATAGAAATTTGAACTCTCATCCCATTTATAAAGAGTACTTTGGACTGCCAAAGTCCCTTTCAAGCATTTGGAAACCCTTTTGAATGAATATTTCACATTGAAGCTAGTTCTTCAACATGTTTGGAATTTATCTATATATGAACCCCATTGGAAGCATTTGAAAAAGGTAAGAATTGTAGGGTTACGTTGGAGGAATGAAAGTGGAGCTCATATATCTTATTCCCTTATCTCTACCATTTATCACCCTAATTATTCTTTCTTTTCTCTTCTCAATGATGAATAATTTTTTCATTTACCCATGTTAGAGAGGGATTTCAAAAATAAAAAATATCCATCCATAGGAGAGCGTTGGGAGCCCATTTTCATTCAAAAATTCTCCTTTAGTGGTGTTACTCATTTTATTCTATTCCATTAAATCTATATATCAATATTAATGTTTGTGTTTGAATGTCATTCTTGTGGTTGAACTTGTAATTTAGTTGTATGAATGTTTTTTTTTTGGTATTAATACTCTTATGCTTATCCCACAACTAACAATTTTTTACTGCTTAGCTTATATCCTAACTTAATAAAGGGGATTTTTCTTACCCATGCAATGAACTCCCAATGTGGATCATATTAACACTCCTTTATAGGTATTTATATAGAATTATTATAACACAATTCTATTAATAATTCGTCATCATAATGGTAACCTACAATTGGTTGTGATTGAGATTCAAAGTTGTGATTGAGATTTAAATTTCCTTTATTATTGCACCCACTCTTGACTATATGGAGAGAGAGAGAGAGAGAGAGAGAGAGAGAGAGAGAGAGAGATGCTAAGGATATTACAACAAGGATGGAAAAACTCAATTTTTATCCTAACTTAATAAAGGGGATTTTGCGCACCCATGCAATGAACTCCTAATGTGGATCATATGAACATTCCTTTATAGGTATTTATATAGAATTATTATAACACAATTATATGAATATTCTGTCATCATAATGGTAACCTACAATTGGTTGTGATTGAGATTCAAATTTCCTTTATTATTGCACCCACTCTTTACTAGAGAGGATAAGTTGAAATATATTTCGTGGCAGAGAGAGAGAGAGAGAGAGAGAGAGAGAGAGAGAGCGAGATTGCACCCACTCTTGACTAGAGAGGATAAGGTGTGTGTGTGTGAGAGAGAGAGAGAGAGATATTGCACCCACTCTTAACTAGAGAGGGTAAGGTGTGTGTGTGTGAGAGTGAGAGAGAGAGAGAGAGAGAGAGAGAGAGAGAGAGAGAGAGAGAGAGAGAGAGAGAGATGCCAAGGCTATTACAATTACAACAAGGATGGAAAAACTCAATTTATAATTTATAGCTTCACTTCAAAATAGTTTGCCTCTAAGAGTCACGAGCAATTGAGGAGTGAAAGGAAGACTACTAGGTTGTTTATTTTTGTTGCATAGAAGCATGTGACACTTCTCTTAAGGGTTATGATGAGTCTTGTTTCTTTTTTCCCAAGGAAAATATTACAAAGAAACCCAATGGATGTTTTCCCACATTCGTGGATGACATCGTTAGTAAAATTGTTGGCATAGACTAGTGCACCTCACCTAGGAGATTGAAATTGAGAACTTATTAACATAGAACTAGTAAAATTCCTAAAAACATTGGTGACAATGGTCTAAAATAACCCCTTGGGCTTGAGCTAAGCTCCTTTTCTCATATTTTATTTTCATTTACCCACCGTAAGGCCCAAGCATTTCATTTATTTACTTTATCCATTGCCAATGCATCATAATTTTATCTATTTTAGTTCATCTAGTTATTACTTATAAATTGACGTGTTTTCGCAATTCTATGAATAATTGTGATGGAATATTTAGGGTGCATTTGTTATTAGCTCTTAATATGGCAAATAGTTATCCCACATAATAGTTTACTATTGTTGATTCATTATATTTTTGGAAATTTATGCTTGCTACGAGGTCCTTAAAACCACTCCGAACTTTTGATTTACATAATTAGCATGAAGTAAAAATTAAATACTTATTTATAGCTCTCACCTTTAATTAATAGGCTGTAAAATTTGCAGTTCATGCAAGCTCGATAGCCCAAAAAACTAGGGAAAAACATGTTAACCTCACAACACCACTCTACACAATGAATTTTAGGTTTTAATCGTGTACATATAATATGTGCAAGCAAGTTCTTAAAGATGACAAAAAAGATACAATGGAAATCACAAAAAATATACACAAAGTTTCTCCTGGAACCCAAGACTGAAAACTAGATTGATTTTTCATTATTCACTTTTACAATGTTATAATAAATTATATACATGTTGTAGCATTCATAAAACCATAATCTATTCCTGGATTAGAATATAATTATAGTTCCTTTGAACAGATCTACAAAACCATAGGAAAAGACACCATGCACCCGAAAATTTATAACAATGAAACCTCTTATTGCCCCCCATTTTTTTGGGTGAATCCCATGTAGGGGTATATCGCCTGCTTGCAAACCCCCCAATAGGAAGTGGTTTTCATCCCTCTTGTGACCCCACCGCACCTGATACATATCACACGTGAGACTAGTTGTAAAAAAAATATAATACATACTCCACATGAATTTGTTAAAAAACATGATTCAGAATTCATAAAATAATTAATTAATAATGATAAAAATAATATTGTAACTACTAGGAGATATTAAAAGTTTCTTGAGGAATATTTAATTGAAGTGAATGTTGGAATTCCATAGGCTCTGTTTTGAAGAACAAAAAAGCCTAGTTCTATTTGCAACATGTGTTAGGTTAACAAGAATAGCATTCTAACCATAGTGAGAGAGCATAGCGATAGAGTGTTGTAGAGTATTTTTGTGCATCTTCAATCAATTTAAATAATGAAATAATACAATTTTAGTGGATTTGATGTTATGATTTAATACATAGTTATTAAATAAACAATTATTTAGGGAGATGGGGTGATGAGCTAATTTATTATGCGTTTTACATTTTCATTGTATGGATGTGTTAATTTTTCATAGGGCTATATTTTTCTTTGCTTTGATAATTGCATTTATTCATTAACACATTAAGTTCACCCCATAACATAATAACATTATTCAGATTTGCATCATTATTTATCAGCATATGAAACTATGTAGAAAGAACAATATCGTAATAAATGCAGCATAACATAAAGGAACATAGGAAGAAAATCATGCACACATAGAGGGACCATGATTGGTCAGAGACCAGGGAAAAACCCACTATGGGGAAAACCCTTACAAATTCTTCTTCTTGTAGATTGTCATCAAATGATTCAACAAAAAAGAGAACAATGATCCATATCTTCACAACAACTAGAATATCCATGCAACACATTTAAACATAAAAAATCTGATTCTGATGACTGTAATATATTGTCACTACTTGTAGCATACTATTGAACAATGTTGTCACTGCGAAATTTTTTTGGAGTACTGTAGATTCATATTTGAGTCTCAAACACATGGAGGAGGAGTTGTGCCAGCGTCTATGATAGTACTAGACACTACAATAGGCCTATGTGCCAGCGGCTATGGGTCCCTGGACGCTACCATAGACCTATGTTCATGGGTCTATGGGTTCTGAAGTCCCGGTCTGCCTTTTGAGGCCCTGGATTCTACCATAGGCCTCTGTGCTTGCATCTATGGGTCCCTGGACACTACCATGCCCATATTATGCCTATATATAGGGATGAAATTTCCTAGTTCTATGCATGCATCTGAAAACCAGAAACCCTAGTTTCATGCGAGCTGCGACCCTATAGCTTCAGACCCTTGTGCAAGATTCTTCTATCAAACCTGTGTGAGTGAAGACAAAATAGAAAATAAGAATAGATCTTGATCAATGTGTCCAAATGAAATTGAGGTCTCTTCTACTTACAAGCTTGCATGAGGGTCCACTTGATGTTGAGGCCGACCTGACCATTGGTATATGTGCATAGGGATGACCTAATCCAATCTACATGAGTGGGTACATAAATTCAAAAACCAACTTCTTATTATCCAAACGAGGTGATATTTAGGTCGATTTTGGTCCTCTCGAAAAAAGGAATTCAATGCAATCATCATATTTGTCATCTGAGTTGTCCAAGGTGGAATTTTATTGCAATTTCTTAAATTTAATGCTCCCTCTCAACTAGGGAGAATTCCACTTGCCAACATATGACCATTGATCAATGTGACATATGTACCATCTCAAGTATCTCATCGTCTTGAATCATTAATGTACACCTCCCACTAATTCTTGCTTACTTGATTGTTCCTACTCATATGCTAAATATTATTGAATATAGAAGAAGAAGAATTTTATACTAGAGGGGAGCTTAAGATAAAACCTTCTATTCATCAAGCTACAACCCGAAACATTTTCTAGTGGGCTACCACCTAGAATTTCTGTCAACGGGCTATTACTTGGAATATTAGTCGATGGGATACTACCCAAAATATCTGTTAGCAGACTACTAATCGGAATATTAGTCGATGGGCTACTACCTGGAATATTTGTCATCAGGCTGCTACCTGAAATATCACTTGATGGGCTACTACCTAGAATATCATTTAACATGCTACTACCAGGAATTATGTCATCATGCTACTACCTGGAAACGTCATTGGGTTACCACCCATAAATATCGATGGGGATTCAAATCTATGAATTGCATCATCATCATAGAGCATATCAAGGAGCACAACTCAACTTGAAATCACTTTGAGGAGCTACTAATCATCCCATAATCTCATGGGGGAGCTACTACTATGACCTCATACTGAGAAATAGGTGACATAGGGGAGCTAATACTCAACCCATCCTATTGCCTACTGAATTCCCTGTAATGACCCTAAATAGTCATGTGGTAGAAAACCTACATCATAATATAGCTTGGATGAGATGCCTGACTTACCAAGAGGTAAGGATCACACACCTCCAAGCCCCCTCATTTTTTTTGCAGACGGAGAGGGATAATCCCAACAACCCCAATCTTGTGGGTATGATTCTAACTGGGGTATACTCTGCAACGAACAAGATAGGGTGAGCTACTACTCCAACCCTATGGGTAACAGGAAGGGATAACACCCTATGTATAGAGTTCCATCAACCCCAAGAGCCCTTTGTCTCAATTCCTCACCCTGGGATCTCAAATAGGGGGGAAGAGTATGGCTTAGTGTCCTCGATTAGCGCTGCTTTCATCATACTTGTATTAGGTAATCATCATGTATAAGTAGGAGATGTCTCCTATTCATAAAGGAAATCAACTCAAATATCATGTTAAAGCATGAATAATCATATAAATCACAAAAGGAATCATCCTCCCTCTCAAGGAAGTTCCAACCACAAGCCTAAGCTTGTCTCGTACAACTGCACTGTCTCAATATATGAGATTATCTCGGTCCCAACTATATATATATATATATATATATATATATATATATATATATATATATGGGATTCTCTTCTTCTCTATGTCATCGCAATGTATCCATGTCATATTCAGAACTTTCTCAAACATCTCTTCAAATGCTTCTTCATCCTACTTCATAGCTAGCCATGCTAGCAACATCATACTCAACCTCGGTCATTCTACAAACTTCTCATCATGGAAGATCTCATACTCATGTAGCACTCACATGTGCTCATCTTCATCAATAATCAACATCAACATATCCATACATTCATATATCATAAGAGGAACATTATCGACCAAGAATAGATCATCTCATTCAAACATCTCGAGGGATTCTTGGTGGAAACTGAATGTGAATGAAGTGACTCAATCATGAATTGAATCAGGTTTTATGCACATCACTGTATATATATACGGATGGATGTTCTAAATGGAACATCAATGCTTCATCAACTATTGGTTGTCATGTCAGGTTCAACAACATCTTAAACTTCAAATCGGGTGGTCCAAGGACTTGCATTTCCCATTTCCAATACTTATTCAATAGATCAACTTGAAAAATTGATTCATCATGCCATGATACACCATTTCAAGCTTGAGAATCCATCTCCCTCTAACTTATATTATCATAGGCTCTTTACCTAACAATTTTAGATCATTAGTACATAAAAACCAAAACCAAAATCAAATTCATATCTTGGAACATTTTTGAAGGAAAGGTTTGGATCAATACAACATCCTGGATTCATCAGATAACTGTCAATGCAGACATATTTGGATCGGGGTAGCTTGCTTCATGCAATGCTCACTATAACCATAACACTTTACCAAACCATCATGCCCAACCTTTCATAAATCATTATTATGCAATAAAATCAACTAAATCAACCCATCAAATTTTAGAAGCTAAATCAATACTAATATCAAAATTCATAAATATCTCAGTGTTGGTTCATTAGACCAGGTGACAGGTAAAGCTTTCATCAATTCATGAAATCATCTATTATCATGCCAAAATGTTGTCATAAACCACTTAATATCAATCCAAAACTTCATGAAGTCATTCCCATGATCATAATACAAGTCACTATGCTCATATATCATTGTCTTCAAGTCAAATAATTAGACATCATGTCAAATCCAATTTTTTTTATCATGGTAAGATCTATAGTCCTATACATATCTCAATCATTGAGTCAAAGGTATAAGTCATAATTAGACATCATATAGTTCATCTATATCAATCATCCAAATCATGTCAAATTCATGTAAATATAATGACATATCTATATGTATGTCACGGTCACTTGCAAACATAAGTTCAGTCTTCATGTTCATATTATAAAAAATATTCAAACTTCCCTGTTCTCATATCTTTCAGCTACACATCTATAGAACTGACATCCTCCAGGTGAACATATATTTTCGTGTACAAAAATTCAATTTTGTGTCTATCAGGCATAGTCACACCTATGGGCCTTCCTTTGTGCGAGTGAGGCTCAAACCTCTACTGTAGATCAACAATGTCAGATACCCTAACAATTTCAGATACCCATAAATCATACTTCAATAGAACACATGATTTCCTATTCATTCATGTCATCAACCTGTCTTTACTAGATTCATGCAACAACAGATCTGTTAGATCATAAAATTAGACATATATCCATCATGGTCAGCTACAACATCATCACATCATGACAACAACCTTTCATCAAGGGTTAGATTCCCATGATAGGGGCAGGGAACATGGGAGACATCACACTTCAAGGATCATGTACACAATAGTACTTATGTCAAGTCAATTCATCAAGTTAGGGCATTTAGTTTCATTAATCACATAAAAAACATAAAAACAGTTAATAAGAGATTTAGAGTATCAATCTCATAGTTATACCATGGTTAAAATGCTTGTCATGATCAATAGGATCAAGTCAGGTCATTCATTAAAACTTATCAAAACAAAAATAGTGTCAACATACTTTCATCATACTTGTCACAAGCATTATCAATGCCATATCAATGACATAACCTTGTATAAGAGATCCAACATGTCTTATGCAAGTGTCAAGGGTATCATTTAATAGAGTCAAGGTGGTAACCTTCTTCACAAAATCAGGATCTCCAAAAACAATATATGTTAGAAAAACATCAAGTTATGACACTATATCCAAGATCAACAATAAGTAGCCTCAGAGAATCAAGAATATCATCATGATCAAAACATTCAATACCAGGTGCACCATTTCATCATAGGAAACATAAATCCAAATCATTTTCATATGCATGGGACCACTAGTGGGATAGTCAAGGGCAGTCAGTGGGACCACTAGTGGGACAGTCACAGGGATCCAATAAAATTACCATTACTAGCATTTACTTAGTTGCAAGGGATCTAGTAAGATCTCAACAGACGAAGCAACAGAGGGAGGATGAGGAGTTGGTTGAAATTCCTATCATTAGTGGCAAAAGCAACATAGATGTTTTGTAGACATTGAGAGATGAAAAGGAGTTTATTGGGGCTCCTCGAACGAACAAGAGAGAGCTTAGATAGTCTGAAAAGTACCAAGCATTGGTGGCTTAGGTTGAAAAACCTTCCATCTTTCAGGAAGTCGCACAACATCAGGTGTGGGTATATGCCATGGTCGAGGAATGTAAATCTATCATGATGGAAAATGTTTGGGAGGTGGTGCCGAGGCTTGAGGACATGTTATTTGTATGTTCTCGATGGACATACAAGATCAATTATGTTGCAGATGGAAACGTGGAGAAGCACAAGGCTAGGTTCTTGGAAAAGGGGTACGCACAAATAGAAGGGATACACTTGAGGAGAAACTCAGCCCAGTTTCTAGATACACTTATATTCGATCAGTTATATCCCTAGCAACTCATATGGGGTGGCAGATTCACCATATGGACATAAAGACAACATTCTTCGATGGGGTGATAAAGGAATAAGTGTGCATAGAACATCTAGATGGATTCACGACTAATGAGAGGCACACTCATGTTCACATACTGAAGAAAGCTCTATACGGGCTCAAGTAGGCTCCCAGGGCATGATATGGTCGGATGGGTAGCTACTTGTAGCAGATAGGATTTGTCAATAGTGACACAAATTCCAACCTTTACTATTTGTTGTTAGAGTGTGTGCCACTAATCCTAGTATTGTATGTGGATTATATCTTTCTCATAGGGTCATCAAGGCTCATAGAGGACTGCAAGATGAACTTGGTAGCAGAGTTTGATATGAAATATTTTGGGTTGATGCACTATTTCCTAGGGTTGGAAGTGTGGCAGAAAGGCAGGGATATGTTCCTTGGGCAAGGAATATATGTTACAGCTATTCTGAAGAGATTCAGAATGGAAGATTGTAGAACCATGTCTATGCCCATGATCACCAACTATAAGAAAATAGATGCATCAGATGACAAGGATGTTGACCCCACCTTATATAGACAACTCATCGGTTCTCTCATGTATATGGTCAACACTAGACCAGATATCTGCTTCACAACCAATACCCTCAGTAAGATCATGGTGGAACATAAGAGGGTGCATTGTACAACAACGAGGCACATTTTTAGGTATGTGTGCGACACAATAGAGTATGGGTTGAGATATACCTGATGGGATGACATAAGGATATATGGGTTCACAGTTTCAGATTGGACATGAAGTTCAATGGATAGGAAAAGTACCTTTGGGTACTGCTTCAACATTGGATAAGGAATGGTTTCTTGGAGTAGTAGGAAGCAGAAGTTAGTATCACTGAGCTTTGCAGAGGAAGAATATATGGAAGCAAGCACAACTACGTGTGAACCTATATGGATTTGGAAGCTGCTGGTAATATTGTTTAGGCAGAGGATGGAGGTGACCAATGTCTACAATGATAATAAAGGTTGCATCAAGCTCTCTAAGAATCTAGTGTTTCATGACAGGTCGAAACACATAGATATTCGATATCATTTCATCAGAGATTGTGTGAAGGGTGGAGCAGTCCAACTATGGTATGTTCCCATAGATGAGAAGGTTGCAGATATACTCATGAAAGCTTCAAGAAGAGCTAATTTTTTCTATTTTAGAGAACATATGGGTATGGTGGAGAACTTGTTTCAGTAGAAGGGACAAAATGTTTATAATGATTCTCAGTTGCAATAGTTGCAGTTACAATAGTACCAGATGAGAGGGAGTTGGAGTGTAGATGCAGAGTTGGCAGCAGTATATCAGTGTTAGAAGTAGCACAAATGAAACATCAAAGTTTTGCAATGGTTGGTGGAAAGTGGCAGGAATTCACACTGTCCAAACATCAACATCGTAACAGAAGATGAGACAGAAACAGGGTGTTGTAGCAGCAATGTAGAACTAGAAAACCTTCCTCACTAAGAGTAAGTGTTAATATTGTAGCATTGAAGGTGTTATAGTCTTGAAACTTTGTGGAGAGGCTAAAACACATGAGTTATCCATAACCCATAAATCATTTCTGGAAATTCCACCTAGAAGTGTCTCAATTAGACTATTAGCCTATTTCTAAATAGTTCCTATGTTTAAACTTAGGGAAGGTGGTTAATTAATCAATATTGATTGATAAATGAAAGCATCATCTAGAAACTCACACTGATTTATCCAGAAATGATCTCAGCCATTGATTATGCTTTAACCTTGGTTGTATGAGTCCCAACTGGAGATTATAAGGGAGGTCGATGGGAAGATGGAGAATACACTAGTGAAGATACTCAATTGCCAAGACAATTCGAATTTATCAATAGTAGAGTTCGATTAAGCCAGAGTGTGAGTAGCAAGTGGAATAGGAGGTCAAGAAAATTTCTGGAGGAATTCTTCCAGTTCCGAAAGAGGTAGTGAGATGGAGTGAAAAATTCCAGAGGGTCTATGCAAGGATTGAACATACACAACAACATAAAATTTGATCTAGATAGATGAGGTAGTGATTCAACAACTAGAGGCCAATATTTTGGTCAGAATATCGAGTGAGTTCGTTCTAGATCCAGAGAGATACATAGCTGTTTATTTCATAATTTTCCGGAGGAAGCTACAACAGAGTCAACGCAAGACATGCGTAGAGGTTGAGGCAGAAGGATCTGCATTTGTTTGGGGAGGCAGTTCCAAGGATTGAAATCAGTTGTGGTGTGAGGAAAAATCCTCACAATAATTTCTTCATTATTTCTCTCAAATTGGATTGCTAGTAGAGCATCCAAATTATTGTACTTATTCGTTGTTGTATAATAAACTAAACCCTCATACTGCTGCACCCATTTTCCCACATTGGGTTTTTCTAGTGACTTTAGTCCAAAACAATGGTGTCAAATTTTTATGTGTGTGTGCTAGAATATTTCTCAGTTCATTTATTTATTTATTTTTATTATTTTTATTTTATTTTATTTATTTATTTTTATTTATTTTTTTTCCGCGGTATTTTATTTGGTGAATAACTTGTAGTGATAATATTTCGTTACTTTTCGTAAACAAAATAAACTCCATAATTAAATTTTCAGTTAGGAGAAATATTTCCAATTGCTTCATTTCAAGGAATCTTCACACAATAATGGGTATCAAGAGTCACTAAAGATGAGTCTATTTGAGGCACTTTATAGTCGGATTTGTAACACTCCCATCAATTGGAGTGATCTAGCGAACATGGTATTGATTAGACGAGGCATGTTGGAAGAAATAGAACAAGAAATACAGGTTATCAAGTAGAATCTAAAGGTTGCACACGATAGAAAAAATGTTTTTCAGATCAGAACATGGCATTTAAGGGGTTTCATGTTTGGGAAGATGTGTACTTGTGCATCAAGCCCAAGAATATCTCCTTAAGGATTGGTTCATGTGCCAAGTTGGCACCTCAGTATTGCAGGACTTTCAATATTCTTGAGAGGATTGGACCAGTAGCCTACTAACTTGCACTGCCTCTGATAGTGAATTTCCATGATGTTTTCCATGTGTCATTGCTTAAGAAGTATGTGAAATATGTTGATCATGTGATTGACTGGTCTGTATTGCAAGTGGAGCCAGAAGGATAATTCCAGTCGGAACCTTAGTGTATATTGCAATGAAAACATCTCATGCTCTAGAATCGAGCAGTCATGCAGGTTAAAGTGCATTGGAAATTCTTTTGGCTCGATAAGGTTACATGGGAGACGACTAATCATATTTCGGCTATGTATCCTTCATTGTTTGTCAGTTGTGGAAAAGGAGTTTTCGTATATGTACATATTTATGTATGGTTGTTATTGTATATACCATATTGAGATGTGTTATAAAGCTCCAACAAACGATATGGTTGTCATGTTAGTTTTGGTTTTCAACAACATGTTCATTATAAAAACTATAACAAGATGGGTTATAAAGCTCCATGGGTAGTATGTTTTTTTTCAACGATTCGTTGGTCATAGGTGTCATTGAACACTTAGGACAGTGTTCCCCTAAGGGGGAGGTGCCTGTAACCGCCTCGGGTTAAAAATTCATGCAATAAAGTTAATACAGGCAAAACCCTTTACCATTCAAACAAGGAAAATATTTTCATGATAGATCCAACCAATACATAAAAAGTTTCATTGTCACTTTATCTCTCTTAAAATAAATGTGAATATAATAATTCATTGTTTGGAGTAACACAAATCATCCAATACAAATCCATACTAAGCTTGTTTTTGTATGAAAATGTGGAAATACGTGTCATACAACTTTGAAACATGTTTTTCTACTTTTAAATATTATCATTAATTGTTTTAAGACATTTCAGAGTGATTTTATCCTTGTTAAACTTTATATGAAGATAGTATACTTTCATATCACATTCAAAATTTAGTAGACTTGATATATTTTGAAATTTCAAGATTAGCAAGATTTCATATTTCCATTGGATTGTATTATGTATGAGGGTATGGGATTTACATTTAATGAAAAGCAGATTGGAATTTATTCGAAATCACAAATCCCTTTATGTACCTTAATGTTGGTGGTGTCGATTGTTGAACTTAATTTTCATGGCCTTACCCTTAACTCAATCTAAAATCATTAATTAGCCATGCCAACCTTTCTCTAAATGAAAGTATCGTTGGAGGGGGAAACAAGAATTGAGTATCTTAGTGGGGCGTGTAACAAAAAATATAGCACCTAATGAAAAACCTCACTACATAACTTAGATCATGCACAATATATAGGAGTGTTACCGTTGTCACCTTAGCAACTACGTTCCTCTCTATAGTGAAGGACACAATCAAACACAAGAGAGGCTACCTTGGTATGGCTTAGGGATCAAATAACCCAAGGATATTAAGCTAAATTCCCTTAAGGATCCTATAACAAAATTCATTAGATAAAGGTATAATAAGTGACAATTTACATTGGATGAAGAAGTAAGTTCAATATTTGGGTTGAAAGGACCTATGGGTCAATCTAAAGTCTAGGGTTAACCTAAGGAGTCTCAAATATGTTACCTGAACACACCAAATCAAGAAAAAATCAAGGTTTCTATAAATCAGGGTTTTAGGAAACAAATTTCAAAAAAAAATATAGTTTATAATAACAACAAATTTAGTGATTAAAATTGTATAAAAATCATATGGGGTGAAGGTTTATTTTGAGAGTAAACTTAGGACAAAATTACAATGAATATCCACGGTTAATAAAAATATACATCAACTCTATAAAATGACAAAAAATGCATGAAAAATTTTTAATTAGCTTCTCTAATTAACTTTTAAATAATATCCAACCCTAGAGCATACATCAAGTCATAAAATGAAAACAATACAAGATTTTATTGTAATTTAGCACAAATTTACCATAAAACAAACAAGATAATGATTTTTATATTTTAAAAGAATTCCACAAGTGAGATAGTCTAGTTCCTTCTCAATCTAGGGAAAATAGAGTCTTGGATACAAACTATGGAGTGATTCTAAATTCAAACAAAACTAGGGAAAATAAATAAACTTACCTTAGGGTTTGAAATTTAGGTTCTTAATTTTTCAAATGATTAAGAGAAAGAAAACATATATCTATTCCTAAAATACTTAGAGGAAGGGTTTATCTCAAGGGACAATGAAACAAATACCAAATAAAATAACTTAGCACAATGATTTGTAAATTTCCATGGGTATTCCACTACATAGTTCATCCTAACAGATCTGATAAAAGTATGCTAAAATAATTAAATCTACATTGTTGGGGTTAATTTCTCCGTATATTTATGGATTCATTAATAATTGTGTTATGATTATGCATGCAGTAGACAAAATATGCATAAAATAAATAGTAGTGAAATAAAAATTACAAACCACAGATTAACACAAGATATAACTTGGGACACCTTTTTGGGAGAAAACCCAACTGGAATGTGAGGTCGCTCTGCTCTCTTTCTTTGAATGGAAATAGATGCAAGTATAAAGAATTGAAGTATGTGGCTCTTAGGTTGATAAAATGCACCAACCCTCTATGATTTCTCTCTCCATATCCACCCCTGCCTACTCTACTAATCTATGGAATAAAATGCACTCAAATAGAATGGAACCCCTTTTTATCCTAGTGGCTTAGTTATAACATAACCCAATAACCCACTAGTGGTTAAGTTTGACTCCTTCAACAATTAAACATACTTACCATATCACTTTTCTAGAGTATTATTCATCATGATCATGTAGCTATCCCCCTTCCCATAAATAATGGGGCTGACGTGGCATCCACTTGTATTTCAATGGTCAAAACAAAAATATCAACTTCCAAGTGACATAATTTTTTCATATAAACTATGGTTGAGGAAATTATTGCACCATTGGAAAGGTATCTGTGTATAATAACACTATGGAGGTGGAACTTCAACAACAAAGTTTTTCCCTAAAAAAAATAGTTTGATTCCTCAAACTACTTCTAGAAGGTTTCAACCCCAATTTTTCAAACTAGGACCCATCGATAAAAATAGTAAAATGAATTTATTCCTCCACTTTTTCCACCCTGAAAGCATCAAGAGGGATGAAACTATTATAATTATCCAATATGGATTACACCTCCCCATTTTGGGAGGATTTTGGTCCCCAAAATCTTCTAATAAATGAGGTGAGGAAATTTTTCCTCCACCTTCTCACAAGTGTACCATTTAGTTTTTCTCGAAAGTTGTCCTTTCAACCCAATATGCCAAAGCTCATGTTGCTCTTGTCTTCTAGTTCTAGACCTCAATCTAGAAAAAAAATCAATCTAGAAAATATTGTATGAATAATGTGTCATGCATGATATTAGATATGGATGAAAACTTGATTTGGTATGGAATCATAAGAATATGTGCAGAAGTTGGATTTATATCATGAAAATAATTATGGCATGAAAGTAGAGGCTTTATAGTTGTAGATAGTCTGGCTGTATTACTGAATTGAAGAGGTCATCTGCTTATAAGAAATTATTTTAATGATATGTCTATTTCTATTTTCTATATGAGGGACAACTGGTTGTAGGATAATTTTTATTTTTTATTTTTAGAAGAATGACCTAATCCCATAAACCCAAAAATATTTATTTTTAGGAAAACAATCTAGATATATTTGGACTTCCTTCAAGAATGGTCATGATTCTTGTCTACATACAACACTACTTTCATATCCTTTGGATTGTCTAGTATATCAGGATAATTGTGAAAATTAGTGTGGGTAGTTGCTAATTTGAGTAAGCTTGTGTGCCTTTAAAATGAGATTCATCACATTTAGTGATGTAAAACTCCTAGTAGATACATCCATGATTATGAACAATATATCAACCACTTTCTCCAACGTAGCAATGGCTTAGTATGGTTAAACAATATTTAAAATTTTGGTGTAAACCCTGGTAACTTTCCTAAATTACCTAATTTTTCTCCACAATATAAGAAATATAGGGAGCTTCAATACCCAAGAGACTCCTACCATTGTTTGAACCTTAAATTCTATAATAGAAACCTTGGGTGATGATAACTTCTCACCCTACTATACACATTCCTATATATTAATCCTAGCACATCAAAGTAAATGAAAGTCTTGGGTAGTGCTCTTTCCCATCTTAAAATATGGAAACATACATATAGCCATGTAAACACATGGAAATAGTCCTTTTTGCAAGGGAAAACATTTAGAAACTTGAAAAAGGTTTTAGAACTTTTGGTGTAAATAAAGGAGGACATGTAGGGTGTATCGCATGAATTGTTTTTCAAACAATATGGTGTGTATTACACAAAAAATATTCATATGATACAGTAAAGGCACTCAAAGTGATAAACAAGGAAATATAAAAGTCATAAGTTTATCGAAGGTCTTGGCTTCAACACAAGAAGTGAAAGTGATAAAAGGATCTAGTGGATAGGAGTGTCACACTAGTAAAAAATTTTGCGCCCTTGATGTATCATGTTAGAAACGTTTTTGTATAATATATCATGGTCCTAAAAATTTTCCATGATGCAACATGAAAGAGATAAGGGCTAGAGGGCAAGGAAAGAAGATAAGGGAGATATGGATGAAGAGTCGAGCTGAAGAATAAAGTGTGAGGGAAATTTTAAAATATCACAATGTGTTGCAAGAAGATATTATTCTTACAACATGTCACAATCATAATTTTTTTTAAGAAACGTGACAAAGGGGAGTAAGGAAGAATTAAATTCTTATGTCATAGAGCAAGAATTGATTTTGGAATGTATATCACATGAGAGAAAATTTTCGCTAATGTGATACATCTCATGATGAATATATGTAGTATGATAAAAGAATAATTTGTGATGTGATTCACTAGAAATTTTGAGAGGTGTTGATATATCACAACGCAAAGGGGCTTTGGGAGTGAAAATAAGATGAGAGGAGTTATGAAATAGTGTAGAGATAGATCTTATCAATGAAATAGGGAGAGGGAGGAATCCTGTTGTCACATAGGAGAAAATTTTCACACATGCAACATATTACATAGATAAATTTTGTGAGTGTGATAAGCTAAATTTCCTGAGATGTGAAGGGGTGCTAGGGAGAAAATTGTGCCACTGTGATGAGCCAAAAAAATAAGAGGAAGTCCTTGGTAAAGATAAAATTTGAGGCACTATTGTCCAAAGAATGATGTCAAATTGTACAATTTCCACATAGGAAAACTGACTTGTGTTATGTATTGGTATTAATGTGGAAGGAGAGAGAAATCTTAGAAACCTATTGAGGGGAAGAGATTTGTGCTTAGAGCTCAATCATGAGTAAAATAATAGTCATTGAAAAGCTCTTAATATGTCAGAAATGACTTAAGGGTTGCGTTTTAAGCAGAAGAATGTTAAATACCTCACCTCATTAATGACACCTATGGGATTGGGTATTTTAAAAATATCAAGCATGTGGGACAGGAAATAATGGCATATTTTGGCTATACAAAATCTCTTAACCTCACACATTGGGGGGAAACTATTATCACCTCAATTTTGTTCACAGGAGACATTCAAGTGATTGTTCAAAAACATCATTAGTTGGAAAGAATACAACACAATGATAACACCTCATGACTACTTCACATCACCTCAAATAGAAGGGGAAAAACCTTTGAAAATGGTTTTTTAAACATTTGGATAACATTCTTTCACTATTACTCATAAGACTTGCAAGATATATCATTTAAAAAAAATTTGACACTATCTAAATAAGTAAATATGACCCCTTCAGTGCATTTAAGGATGGAGGTATGATTGTGGGAAATTTAGTTTGACGTATAATAGAAATTTGAACTCTTGTCCCATTTATAAAGAGTACTTTGGACTGCCAAAGTCCCTTTCAAGCATTTGGAAACCATTTTTATTGAAGATTTCACTTTGAAGCTAGTTATTCAACATGTTTGGAATTTATCTATAAATGAACCCCATTGAAAGTATTTGAAAAAGGGAATAATTGTAGGGTTATGTTGGAGAATGAAAGTAGAGTTCATATATCTTATTCCATTATCTCTAAAATTTATCACCCTAATTATTATTTGTGTTCTTTTCACAATGGTGAACATTTTTTTCACGGACCCATGTTAGAGATGGATTTCAAAAAGAAAAAATATCCATCCAAAGGAGAGTGTTGGGAGCCCATTTGTGTTCAACCATTCTCCCTATGTGTTGTTACTCATTTTTTGCTATTCCATTAAATATATATATACATATTAATGTTTTTGTTTGAATGGAACTGTTGTGGTTGAAATTGTGATTTAGTTGCATGCATGTTTTATTTATTTATCTTTTTGTAGAGAGAGAGAGAGAGAGAGAGAGAGAGAGAGAGATCTAGCTTAATAAAGGGGATTGAGAGAAAGAGAAATAGATATCCTAGATTGAGAGAGAGAGAGAGAGAGAGATCCTAGCTTAATAAAGGGGATTGAGAGAGAGAGAGAGAGAGAGAGAAAGAGATCCTAGCTTAATAAAGGGGATTTAGAGAGAGAGAGAGATATCCTAGATTAATAAAGGGGAGAGAGAGAGAGAGAGAGAGAGAGAGAGAGAGAGAGAGATATCCTAGCTTAATAAAGGGGATTGAGAGAGAGAGAGAAAGAGAGAGACAAATATATCCTAGCTTAATAAATGAGATTGAGAGAGAGAGGGATATCCTAGCTAGAGAGAGAAAGAGAGAGAGATCCTAAGAGAGAGATATCCTAGCTTAATAAAGGGGATTGAGAGAGAGAGAGAGATATCCTAGCTTAATAAAGGGGATTGAGAGAGAGAGAGAGAGCGATAGAAATGCTCAAGCTATTACAACAAGGATGGAAAAAATCAATTTATAACTTCACTTGAAAATAGTTTGCCTCTAATAGTCACGAGCAATTGAGGAGTGAAAGGAAGACTACTAAGTTGTTTATTTTTGTTGCATATAATCATGCGACCCTTATCTTGAGGGTTATGCTGAGTCTTGTTTATTTTTCCCCAAGGAAATCTTACAAAGAAACCTAATGGATTTTTTCCCACATTTTTGGATGACATCGGTAGTAAAATTACTGGCATAGACTAGTGCACCTCACCTAGGAGATTCAAATTGAGAACTTATTGAAATAGAACTAGTAAAATGCCTAAAAAACATTGGTGACAATGGTTTGCTTGGGCTTGAGTTACCCCTTTTTTCTCATATTTTATGTTCATTTACCCACCATAAAGCCCAAGCATTTCATTTTTGTACTATATCCATTGCCAATGCATCATAATTATATCTATTTTAGTTCATCTAGTTATTACTTAAAAATTGACGTGTTTTTGTAACTCTATGAAGAAATGTGATGGAATATTTAGGTTGCATGTGTTATTATCTCTTAATATGCCAAATAGTTATCCCACATAATAGTTTACTATTATTGATTCATTATATTTGTGGAAATTTATGCTTGCTAAGAGGTCCTTAAAACCACTCTGAACTTGTGATTTACATAATTAGCATAAAGTACAGATTAAATATGTATTTATAGCTCTCACCTTTAATTAATGGGTTGCAAAATTTGTAGTTCATGCAAGCTCCATAGCCCAAAAAACTAGGGAAAAACATGTTAACCTCACAACATCGCTCTACACACTAAATTGTAGGTTTTAACCGTGTACATATAATATGTCCAAGAAAATTCTTAAAGTTAACAAAAAAGATACAATAGATATCACAAAAAATATACACAAAGTTTCTCCTAGAACCTAAGATTGCGAAAACCAGATTGAGTTTTCATTATTCTTTTTTACAATGTTATAATACATTATATACATGTTGTAGAATTAATAAAACCCTAATCCATTATTGGATTAGAATATAATTATATTTCCTTTGACCGGATCTACAAAACTATGGGAAAAGCCACCATGTGCTTTAAAACCGCTAACAGTGAAACCTCTTCCTGCCCCCCATTTTTTTGGGCGAATCCCATGCAGGGGAATACTGCCCGCTTGCAAACCCCCAAATAGGAAGGGGTTGTTAACCCTCTTGTGACCCCATCACACGTGAGACTAGTTGTACAAAAAACATAATACACACTCCACATGAATTTGTTAAAAAAACTTGATTAATAATTGATAAAATAATTAATTAATAATGATCAAACTAATATTGTAACTACTAGGAGATATCCAAAGTTTCTTGAGGAAGAGTTAATTTAAGTGAGTGTTGGAATTCCATAGGCTCTGTTTCTAAGAATAAAAAAAACCTATTTGCAACGAGTGTTAGGTTAGCAAGAATAACATTCTAACCGTAGTGAGAGCGCATAACGACAAAGTGTTATAGAGTATTTTTGTAAATCTTCAATCAATTTAAATAATGAAATAATAAAAATTTATTGGATCTGATATTATGATTTAATACATATTTATTAAATAAACAATTATTTATGGAGATGGGGTAATGAGCTAATTCATTATGTGTTTTTACATTTGCATTGTATGGATGTGTTAGTTTTCATAGGGCTATATTGTTCTTTGCTTTGATAATTGAATTTCTTCATTAACACATTAAGTTCACGCCATAACATCATAACATTATTCAAATTTAGATCATTATTTATCAGCATATGCAACTATGTAGAAAGAACAATAACATCATCATCAATGCAATAGATCATAAAGGAACATAGGAAGAAAAGCATGCACACATAGAGGCACCAGGAATGGTCAGAGACCAGGGAAAAACACACTATTGGGAAAACCCTTGCAAATTCCTCTTCTAGTAGATTGTCATCAAATGATTCATCAAAATAGAGTACAATGATCCATATCTTCATAACAACTAGAATATCCATGAAATGCATCTAAACACCAAAAATTCGATTCTGATGACTGTAATACACTGTCATTTCCTGTAGCATACTGTTGATTACTGTTGTCACTAAGTGAAAAATTTGGAGTACTGTAGATTCATATTTTAGTCCCAAACTCATGGAGGAGGAGCTATTCCAGCGTCTATGATAATCCTCGACGCTACCATGGGCTTCTGTAGCTGTGTCAATGGGTCCCTGGACACTACCATAGACCTTTGTTCCTATGTCTGTGGGTTATGAAGGCTCGATATACCTTATGAGGCCCTAGACACCACCATAGGCCTATGTTCCTGTGTCTATGGGTCCCTAGAAGCTACCATGTCCATATCATGCCTGTGGCTAGGGATGAAATTTCCCAATTCTATGCATGCGTTCGAAAACAAAAAACCCTAGTTTCGTGCGAGTTGCGACCCTGTAGCTTCAAACCCTTGTGTGAGCTTATTCCATCAAACCTATGCGAGCCAAGATAAAATAAAAGAGAGAAGATAGCTTGATCAATGTGTCTGAATGAGCTTGAGGTCTCTTTTATTTATAGGCTTCCATGAGGGTCCACTTGATGTTGAGGCCGACTTTACCATTGGTATATGTGCATAGGGCCAAACTAATCCAATATACATGAGTGGGTACATACATTCAAAAACCAACTTCTGCTTATCCGAACAAGGTGATATTTAGGTCGATTTTGGTCCTCTCGAAAAGAGGAATTCAATGAAATCATCATATTTTTCATCTAAGTTTTCCAAGGTGGAATTTTACCATAGTTTATTAAATTTAACACTCCCTCTCAACTAGGGAGAATTTCACTTACCGATATATGACTATCGATCAATATGAAATATGTCCCATCTCAAGTATCTCATCATCCCAAATCATCAATGTACAACTCTTGCTCATTCATGCTTACTTGATTTTTCCTGCTCAAATGTTGAATATTCTAAAATCTAGAAGAATATGAATTTTCTACCAAAGAGGAGCTTAAGCTACCACCCTACATTCACTAGGATATAACCTGGGACCTTTTCTGGTAGGCTACTACCCAAAATTTCTGTCAGCAAGCTACTATCCAGAATATCAGTTGACAGGCTGCTACTTGGAATATCTGTCAGCGGGCTACTAACCAGAATATCAGTAAAAATACTACTACCTGGAATATACGTCAGCGGGATACTACCTGGAATATCAGTCGATGGACTACTACCCAAAATATCATTCAGGAGGCTACTACCCGGAAGTATGTCATATCACTACTACCTGGAAACGTCATCGGGTTACCACTTGGAAATATCGGTAGGAAGACAAATCTATGACCTGCATCATCATTAGAGAGCATATCAGGGAGCACAAATCAACTTGAAATCACTTTGGGGAGCTACTAATCATCCCAAAATATCATGGGGAAGATACTACTATGACCCCATATCAAGAAATAAGTGACATAGGGGAGCTACTACTTAACCCATCCTATTTCGTACTGATCTTCCTAGCAATGACCCTGAATAGTCATGTCGTATAACACCTGCATAATAATATAGCTTGGATGAGATACTCGACTTACCAAGAGATAAGGATCACACACCTCCAAGCCTCCTCATCTGTTGGCCATTAGGAGAGGGATAATCCAAACAAGCTCAGTCTTGTGGGTATGGTTCCATGTGGGGTATACTCTGCAACAACCAAGACAGGGTGAGCTACTACTCCAACCCCGTGGGTTACAGATAGGGATAACACCCTATGTCCCAGATTTCCATCAACCCTAGGAGCCAATTATCTCAATTCCTCACCCTGGGAGATCAAACAGGGAGGAAGAGTATGGCTCAGTGTCCTCGATCAATGTCGCTCTCATCATACTTATATCATCATACTTGTATTAGTATCAGTCGTCTCCTATTCATAAAGGACATCAACTAAAATGTCATGTTAGAACATGAATAATCATATAAATCACAAAAGGAATCATCCTCCCTCTCAAGGAGGTTCTAACAACAAGCCTAAGATTTTCTTGTAAAACTGCACTATCTCAATATATGAGAGTATCTCGATCAAAACTGTGCTCCTTTATATATATAACTATATATATATATATATATATATATATATATATATATATATATATATATATATATATATATGGGATTATTTGCTTCTATTTGTCATCACAATGTATCCATGTCATATTCTGAACTTTCTCAAACATCTCTTCAAATGCTTCTACATCATGCTTCATAGCTAGCCATGCTAGCAACATCATACTCAACCTTGGTTGTTCTACAAACTTGTCATCATGGAATATCTCATACTATCCATACAGTCATATATCGTAGGAGGAATATTACAGACCAAGAATAGATCATCATATGAAAAAATCTCGAAGGATTCTTGGTGGCAACTCAATGTGAATGAAGCGACTCAGGTTCTATGCACATCACTATATAAATATGCAGATGGATGTTTTGAATAGAACATCAATACTTCAATCAACTGTTGGTTTTCGTGTTAGGTTGAAAAACTTCTTGAACTTCAATTCAGGGTGTCCAAGGACTTGGATTTCCACTTTCCAATACTTCTTCAATAGATCAACTTCAAAAATTGATTCATCATGCCATGATACACCATTTCGAGCTTGAGAAGCCATCTCCCTCTAACTTATATCATCAAAGGCTCTTTATGTGACAATAATATATCATCAGTATATAAAAACCACAATCAAAATCAAATTCATATCTTGGAACACTTTTGAATAAAAGGCTTGGATCAATACAACATCCTGGCTTCATGCAATGCTCACTACAACCATAACACTTTACAAATCCATCATGCCCAACCTTTCATAAATCATTATTACGAAATCAAATCAACTCATCAATGTTTAGAAGCCAGATTAATAGTAATATCAAAAGTCATAAATATCTCAGTGTCAGTTCATTGGATTAGGTGACAGGTAAATTTTTCATCAAGTAATAACATCATATATTATCATGCCAACAGGTTGTCATCAACCACTAAATATCAATCCAAAAATTCATCAAGTCATTCACATGATTGTAATACAAGTCACTATGCTCATATATCATTGTTGCCAAGTCAAATCATTAGACATCATGTCAAATACATTTTTTTATCATGGGAAAATCTATATTCCTAGACATATCTCAATCATTGAGTCAAAGGTATAAGTCATCATCAGACATCATATACTTCATCTATATCAATCCAAATCATACCAAATTCGTGTAAACATAATGACATATCTATATGTATGTCATGGTCACCTGCAAACACAGGTTCAGTCCTCATGTTCATATTATAGCAAACATTCAAACTTCCCTGTTATGAGATCTTTCAACTACACATCTATAGAAATTACATCCTCAAGGTGAAAATCTATTTTTGTGTACAAAACTTCAATTTTTTGTCTATTAGGCATAATCGTACCTATGGGCCTTCCTTTGTGTGAGTGAGGCTCAAGCCTTTGTTGTAGATCAACAATGTCAGATACCCATAAATAGAACATATAACTTCATCTTCATTGATGTTATCAACCTGTATTTACTAGAAGCATGCAACAATAGATTTGTTAGAACACAAAATTAAACCTATATCCATCATGGTCAGCTACTACATCATCACATCATGACATCAACATTTCATCAAGGGTTAGATTCCCATAATAGGGGTAGGGAACATGTGAGACATCATAATTCAAGGATCATGAACACAATAGCAATTTTATCAAGTCAATCCATCAAGTTAGGGCATTTTGTTTTACTAATCACATCAAAAACATAACCACAATTAATAAGACATCTAGAGTATCAATCTCATAGTTATATCATGGTTACCATTTTTGGCATGATCAACAGGATCAATTTAGTTCATTCAATTATCAAAACAACAAGAGTGTCAACCTACTTTCATCATACTTATCACAAGCATTATCAATACCATATCAATGAGGTAACCTTCTATAAGAGATCCAACATGTCTTATGCATATCAAGTGTTAAGAATATCATTTACTAGAGTCAAGGTGCTAACTTTATTCACAGAATCAGGATCTCCAAAAACAATAGATGTTAGCCAAACATCAAGTTATGCCACTATATCCAATATCAACAATAAGTAGCCTCACAAAACTAAGAAGATCACCATGATCAAAATATTAAATACCAGGCGCACCATTTCATCATAGGAAACATAAATCCAAATCACTTTCATATGCATGCATGAGATATTTGTGAAGGAGACATTCTCAACATACCATAGGGCTTACCCAACCATCCAATGTTATAGCTGAAACATAACATTAAAATAATAAACCATGCATAACTTGTAGTATTCAAATACCTGTGCACCTTCACATAGGAAACGTGTAGTGCTTGTCACCTTTTCATCAAGTGCCTCTTTACCTTTTCTAGATCTAGCTTTTCTTTCTTGCATCTCAAATTATCCTCAAGAAGGATCCACTTATCCCATCTCATCAAGGAGGTTAGATACATGCAGGAAGTATAAGCAATGATCAAAACAATAATCATAAACTGTAAGTCTAAACAAGAGTAAAGACAAAAATAAGCATCAAGATTCAAGGAGTACTTATCTTCAATTAGAGGTGATCCTCTCCCTCTTGAACTAGTCTTCAAGAGCCATCATTATCCATAGTACACATAAGAATGTTGCCTTCAATCAAATTTATCAACAAACAGGTCATCTAGGGCTTCATCAAATCAATCGCAAGTGATTGAGCATCTTCACATAGACCATGCTAGGGTTTCATACATCAAATCTCAAGTATTTTCCATAAACCAAGGTTCCTCTCAAACCCTAACCATCAAATCCTTATGCACTAACCACATAGGGTTTTCTTCATACCCTAGAATTCTTTGAGGTCTCCACCATCCTCTTCTTGCTTCCATCAAAAGTGTCTCCATGGGGGAGATTTCCATGGATTTTCTTTAGCCAAAATCTGATTCCACGTTAATTTTTCATAGGGCTATATTGTTCTTTGCTTTGATAATTGCATTTCTTCATTAACACATTAACTTGACCCCATAACATAATAACATTATTCATATTTACATCATTATTTATCAACATATGAAACTATGTAGAAAGAACAACAAAATCATCATCAATACAACATAACATAAAGGAACATAGGAAGAAAAGCATGCACACATAGAGGCACCAAGTTTGGTCGGATACCAGGGAAAAACCCACTATGGGGAAAACCCTTACAAATTATTCTTCTAGTATATTGTCATCAAATGATTCAACAAAATAGAGTACAATGATCCATATATTCACAACAACTAGAATATCCAAGAAACACATCTAAACAACAAAACTTTGATTATGATGACTCTAATATACTATCACTTCCTGTAGCATATTGTCAAACATTTTTGTCACTGAGCAGAAACTTCAGAGTATTATAGATTATTCTTTGAATCTCGGACACATGGAGGAGGAAGATTTGTGCCAACATCTATGACAGTGTTGGACACTACCATAGGCCTTTGTGCCTGCGACTATGGGTCCTTGGACGCTACCATAGACCTCTGTGCATGCGTCTATGGGTTCTGAAGGCTTGATCTACCTTCTGAGGCCCTGGATGCTATCATAAGCCATTGTGCTTGGGTCTATGGGTCCCTGGATGTTGCCATGCCCATATCATGCATGCGGCTAGGGATGAAATGTCCCAGTTCTGTTTCTGCGTCTAAAAACCAGAAACCCTAGTTTCGTGTGATCTTTGACCATGTAGATTCAGACCCTTGTGCGAGTTTCTTTCGTTAAGCCTGTGTGAGCCAAGACAAAATAGAAGAGATGAAGAGATCTTGATCAATGTGTCCAAATGAGCTTGGGGTCTCTTCTATTTATAGGCTTCCATGAGGGTCCACTTGATGTCGAGGCCGACCTGACCAATGTTATATGTGCATAGGGCCGACCTAATCCAATATACATGAGTGGGTAAATAAATTCAAAAGCCAATTTTTTCTTATCCAAACAAGGTGATCTTTAGGTCAATTTTGGTTCTCTCGAAAAGAGGAATTCAATGAAATAATCATATTTTTCATCTGAGTTGTCCAAGGTGGAATTTGACCGTAGTTGCTTCAATTTAACAAGATGTGATTTTCATTTCCAATATTTATCTTTTCTTGTGTCATTTACTTTCAACAATATTCATTTATTGTTTTCTTGTGTCATTTACTTTCAATAATATTCATTTATTTTTAGTGTAGTTTAATTTTTTATTTTTTTAAGATATACTTTTTTGGTTAATTTATTTAATTTAGTATAATTTAGTTCAAGGGGCGTAGAATATACGGTGATGGGGTGTACTGTTAAGTCACTCCGTGATGTCAAGGTCACTAGTTCGAAACTTTGTAGGCAAAAATCCAGTCATGTTAAAGGCTGGTGTGACCTAGGTCGGATGCGATCCCCGAGTAAATTTGACAGCTAAAATACCTTTAAGTCGTAGTTTCTCAAGCTATAGATCAAGCCTAATATAATATTTAATGAGCTTAAACCACTAAAAAAATATAGTATAATTTAATTGTTTTAATTGTTTTATCTTTTTAATATATTTTTTTAGTTAATTTATTTAGTTAAGTAAAGATTTGTTAAAAGTGTAAGTTTCAATCTTGTAACCTACATAATTTGAACACCACAAATATTTAAAAGGTTGAAGCCATTCATTAATAAACAATATAATTTTAATAACAAGAATTATAAACATATGAACCATAAGCGTTATAACTTCAAGCATCTAGCTTTAAAACAATAATTAAAAAATTAATATATGAGTGGGAGTATTTTCCTTTTGATTATAATAACATTGTTGATCATTATAGTACATAATGTAGATCTAGCATAATATATAGTATTGATTAATCATTTCATTGAAAAACAGTTGCAACACGTAATGATAAAAACCTTCTAAAAAAATCAACAATTTTATATCTCTTTTAATAAATAAAACAATAAGCTAAGAAGTAGCTAATACCTACCTTGTTGATTATAATAACATTATCAAGTATAATAACATATATTGTATAATAAAGTGTTAATTGATTATAATATAATAAATCCAAGTTAAAATTTATGAACAATTCCTTGGATGGGAGTACTCATCAATGGTGTAACTTAACTATTTATCAATAATAATAACGAATTATTCCATTTATTAAAGTATTCTTTTAGATATGGGCTCTTTTAGTCCTGGTGAAAAGAAGTCAGACCTAGTGTTTACCTATGCATAAGACTAAACGCCCAGCTTTCCACTATTTGCATTGCTTTGGAAATTAACAATAACGGGAACTTACAATGAAGATTATAATGATTTCACTATTTGCATCCGTGCGGATATAATGATTTCACTATTTCCAAACTAGTGACTACAATTGCACGATGGATTCAATTTTAATTATGGTCCTTTGGAATTGTTTTGAGATGTATTTTAAAAATGAGTTTAATATATCAAAATTTTCCAAATAACAAAATTACAAAATCCAGATACTTCATAATCTAAAGAACATTTTCTACGTTGATGGAACAACGCCACAACTTTTCTTTACAGAAGCTCGCACATGGAAGCAATAATTAAGATTTTAAGCCAGAGGACAACGTTACTATGCTATGAACGAGAGAACATCATTGTTCCATTCATCTTTGGACATAATAATGGATGCATGAAGATTGTGTATTTCTTTAAAAGAGTGTAATGTTTGTCATTGCATTTGTATTATTATCTATTCTTTAAAAAATATAAAAATATAAAGTATATAAATAACTAGAGGGATGTTTTGTAGATCATGTGGTGGTGATTGGTTTGTTGTCTTCCTCCCCACCTGGGTTGAAATCCTATGCTAAGTTATGTTTGACTATGTAATAAGATTATCTACTTTGATTTCTTAGAATAATAGGTAGATGTTGTTCGTGGAAGCATGGATGTAGTTTGTACTATATTGGTACAATGAACCACATAAAAAAATTGTCAAGTGAGTGTAAGTTGTGTGGTGGGGATAGTTTGTTTTCTTCCTCCCCACTCGGCATTGTCAAGCGAGTGTTCCTTGGAATAACAAGATTGGTACAGTGAAGTTCCACATAAAAAATTTGTCGAGCGAGTATAGGTTGTGTGGTGGGGATGGTATGTTATCTCCCTCCCCAACTAGAATTCTCAAATAGGTAGATGTTATGTTCGATCTCATGCAATGACATGTTTGACTATGTAACACAATTATTGATTCCTTGGAATAACAAGTAGATGTTGTTTGTGGACATAGCTAGTACCAAATTCGTAGTGTGAACCACATTTTAAAAAAATCCCGAGGTCTATTGTCTTCCTCCCCACCCAGAATTTTCAAGCAAGTGTTTGTACCAAATTGGTAGAATGAATCACATAAAAAGATTGTCAAGTGAGTGTAGGTCGTGTGGTAGGGAATGAATCACATAAAAAGATTGTCAAGTGAGTGTAGGTCGTGTGGTAGGGACAGTCCATTATCCTCCTTTCCACCAAGAATTGTCAAGCAATTATTTGTACCGTATTGGTACAATGAATCACATAAAAAGATTGTCAAGTGAGTGTAGGTCGTGTGGTAGGGATGATATGTTGTCTTCTTCCCCATATGGAATTGTCAAGTTGAATGTTCCTTGGAATAACATGTAGATGTTATCATGTTCGATCCATGCTATGACATGTTTGACTATGTAACACAATTATTAATTCCTTGGAATAGCAGGTAGATGTTGTTAGTGGGTGCAGCTAGTACCAGATTGGTATAGTGAACCACATTAAAAAAAAATCCAGACAAATTATTAGATATTCAATAAGTAATATAAATTTATTTTTAAATTAAAAAAAACTGGTTTTGAAAATTATTTCATAAAGTTAACTCAGATGCAGCTTATAAGGTGTGATTGATGTGTGAATGAAAGTAGCCCTTAATTTACATTTTCAATTTGCACCTCTACTAGTCATCATGAGCTAAACCAAAAGATATGTGATCATATACTCAATAATTGAAATTATCTATACAAAATTTAAGCTATATATATATATATATGAATGATATTTAAAGATTTTTTAAAATAATTTTTATTTTTTTTGTCTAGTTTTTTTTTTAATTAAATTGGACCATTCAAATTAAAACAACATAGAAATAATTTTTTCATTTATTTTATCCAATAAAAATTAAGAATTTTTAATTTTATACATTTAAAAATAAATATTTAATTTAAAAAAAATTAAAATTAATAAAACAAAATTTACTGACTTTATAAGTCTTTATACATTCACTACTACTACGTCAAAACTCTTTTGAAAATGAGTAATTACAATATATTTTGCTAAAAAATTATAATAAATTTCTTCTATTTTGAAAAAAATAATTACAATATACTTTGACGAAAACAATATAATAATTTTTTTTATTTTGAAAAAGAATAATAACAATATAACCATTTTTAGTTTACATTTCTCATAGTTTTACTAGAAGTATACCTACTTATTTATGTTTTTGAGTCTTGTTTTACATTTGTGTTTTTGGAATCTTGTTCTACATATAATTTGAACTGACACATTATATATGTCAGAAAAAAAAAAATTGTATTTCAACCATTATTGATTACAATAATTATTCATAACACAATATTATGAATTTCTTAGTATTTTATTTATAAACGCTATAATATCTAAGTATTTTATTTATAAACGCTATAATATCTACTCATGACTGTTAGAAGTATACCCAACTTTTAAATATATATATATATATAACGAAATTTGCATTCTAAATAAGAAAATATAACAAAACAAAATCTTGTGATTACATGCAAAAATATGCAACACCCCACATTGATAATTTAAACGTACTCATAAATTTGAAGAGGATTCATTATTGTAATTATATGGGTCATCACACGTGCAACTTGTTAGCCTGTATTACCCATGTATGAAGGGAACAATGTATCGCCCCAATTTCTTTCAAGTCCACATTCCCCACTTTGGGATATGATAATATTTTATTATTGCTTAGTGGGTTCCAACTCACCACGATGGATCCTTGTAAAGTTGGATCATCACCAGAAGGCTGTGAGTGTGTAGTTGTCTTGTCACATCAAATCAAAAAAAGAAGAGAGCATCCACTAAGAGATTTGAAAACTAATAAAAACCAAATCCAAGATGCTATTCATTTACGTATCCTACTAGGAACCTTTGAACCGTACAAGATGCCATTTGTTTGGCATAACCACTGACCGCCTACTAAATACAAACTACTCCTCCACGTGGCGGTCAGATATCAAGATACAGCCAGTGGAAGTCCTATCCTCTGACATTTTTGTAGTACAGTTGTACATTGTCAGGGAAAGGGAAGCTACGTGGCACCTTCGAATTAGCAGCTTCTTTGCCGCGGTCCAGAGAATCACCGGCATCGTTGACTGGTAAACGGTAATTACAGGAAGGTGTGGCCATCAGTGAAGAATCTAATTTGGATAATAACAATGGAGGAAACCAAGTAATTAGGTAAACTTTCCAGTCAGAAAAAGACAGGACTGAGAAAAGGCTATATAGAGGCGTGGGGGAGCCGGCGAAGAGTCACTCCACCGGACTGGAGATTCGTTTTTGCCTTGCTCTCAGTGTCCCGTTCTTGGGAGCCCTCATTTTTTTTTCTTCTAAGTATTTTCTTAGTGGTTTCTCTGGAAGCTGGTTCTCATTTTGGTTATTTTTCATAAAGTTATAATTTTGTTGTTTGTAAATTATTATGGTTGGTGGTTTGATTAGAATTTAGAATCTGATGATAATTCACAGTTTAGTTTTTATTGTTATTGTGATAGACATTTCAAATCTAAATCAATATACATCTTCAAGATTAATTGGTTTTTTTTTTTAAATCTTTTACTTTTATCCATTGGATTGTGGGCATCATTTCTATGGTTTATTTTTATGTACCATTTATTGCACTAACAAGTAGATTGCATGTTAGTTTATTAGTGGGCATCATCATTTCTCAGATCTGTATCATCAGATCCAGTTACTTTGAGTGGGGAGAATGGATTTTAAATATTCATGTAAATTTTGATTTAATACTTTTAACTCTATCTCATCTTATTATATTTTTAAATTGACATTTTAACTATAGTTCATCTTAAAGACACTTATTTTAATAAGTGTGGCTCATCTTCATCTGCAAGACACTTATTTAAATTGTTGAAACATTTGTTCCGAGTAACACCCATACATGAACTTTTACAGTTATCAGAGGCTCCATATCCCTTAGGAGAAATATTTATATTTGCAGTGCAAGATCCTTCTTCACTCTTATGTCAGGTAAGTTTCTGCTTTGAACGGATTGGAATTTACAGGCGCAGAGAGCTCAGACGGGACGAAACGATGATGATGATTTATCAGTGAAATAGCAGCCACGGATGCAGAAGCCTTGCAGGAAGGAAGGAAAAGATGCAGAGCCTCAAATAACGGTAAAAGTTCATGTATCAAGGGCCTCTCGCGAACCATTGCTCAAACATTTTTACAGCTTCGAGGTTATATGCAATGCCGTAAATGTAACATAACGTTAAATTTATCTTAAGTTTGGAATCTATATCCATGGATCACAAGGTTGGTGTACACTGTAATGTTCAACTTTATGAGTCACACATTTTTAAAGATTATATTTACTATATATGATTTTTTAATATTTTATTAATAATTATGTATTTTTTTTTAATGGTGAGAAAATTTATTATAATTTAGTTGTTGAACTAGCCGTGAGGGTAATGTAGGCTGACTCATTAGCATTATTAAAGGAAAATTGGGTACTAATGGTCAGTAAGGGGGCAGACTTTAGCTCCTTCCAAATACCTCTTGGTCTTGGGCTGTTAATCTATTTCTATTTCCTTAACCAAGCACAAACAGTTTTAGGGTATACTCCAAGGCCATAGTCTAAAATACTCACAGAATAACCAAATTTAGGTAAGACAATGAAAAATTCCAGCAAAGATTTTTGAAAATCTGGGCTACAGTGGTTAAACTTCAATATTTTCGGTGCTTTAAAAGCATTTTGGGTGCCTTACAGGTTTTTGATGGTGCTGAATCCATTTCCACTATCAAAAACACAATTCAAACACTCCAACTACTTAATTTTTGAAAAAAAATCACTGAATTCCAAAAAAAAACTGTAGTCACAACTCCATTTTTTTTTTCAGTAAGAAAAATACCCTGGTTTATATGAAGTACCAGGAACAAACATCAAGGACATTACAAAGCACTATTAGCATGTACCTCCAAAAACACTGTTACCAATGAAATAGGTAACCTGACCTCAAAACGGGAACTCTAGCCCAAAAAGACTCAAAAAACATGAAAAAACACCCCAAAAACAAAAAAAGTGTATTCCAGAAGGCACTTCGTTTTTTTTAAGGTCAAATTTCAACATTTTATAAAATTATGCTAAAAACAAAATTGTTTCTTGAAAGGACTCAAAAACACCCTCAAAACAAAACCAGTTTCACGCTGAATAACAAAAAAAAAAAAAAATTATCATATTTTTGACATTTTTAAAAATAGAAATAACATTTTTTAATTTTTAAAATTCAAACATTAAAAAAAACCTAAAATTTAAGAAAAAAAATAAATTTAAAAAATAAAAACATTTTAAAGCTTAAAATTTAAAAATATATAGAAATCAAAAAATAAAAATAAAAACAAAATAAAAATTTTAAATCAAACATAAAAAAAAACCTAAAATTTAAGAAAAAAATTAAAAATTAAAAATTAAAAAAAAATTAAAGATTAAAATTTCAAAATATATAGAAATAAAAAATTAAAAATAAAAACAAAATAAAAATATTAAATTAAATAGAAAAACAAGTTAAAAAAAAAGAAATTATAAAAAATAAAATATAGAAATTAAATTAAAAAAAAGAAGAAAATGTTTATTAAATTAAAAAAAAAAAAAATTAAAAAAAAAATAAAATTTAAAGAGATGTATTAAATTTTAATAAATTTAAAACTAAAAAAAAAACATTATTGAAATAAAAAGTAAAAAAATGAAAAATTAATTAAAAAATAAAAAATGAAGAAAAAATACAATAAAAATATTAAATTTAAAAAAACAAATAGATTTTAAAAAATATATTAAATTTAAATTATAAAAAATAAAATATATGTATATATGAACTTAAATTAAAAATATATATATTAAATTTTATTAAATTAAAAAAAAATGTTAATATTAAAATAACAAATTAAATTAAAAAAGAATATATATTAAATTTTAATAAATAAACGAATAAACAAATAAATTTTGAAATAAAAATTAAATTTTAAATATAAAGAAAAGAAAAAAAAAAACATTGTTAAAATAAAAAGTTAAAAAACTTTAAAAATCAATTAAAATTGAAAAATTGAAAAAAAATAAATTAAATAAAAAAATAAAAAAATAAAAAATTAATTCGAAAATATTAAGTTTAACTTTAAAAAAAATCTAATTTTAAATACAAAATTTTAATTGAAATAAAATATATATAAAGATTTTATATAATTAAAAAAATAATAATAATAAAATTAAAAATTAAAAAAAAATTAAATTCAAATAAATAAATAAATAAAAATACAAAATTTACTAAATTTTAAAAAATTAAATCAAAAAACTAAACATAAATTATAATAATAATAATAAAATATGAAAAAATTTATAAAAAAATCAACTAAATAAAAACAAAAATTACAAAATTTAATAAAAATTATTAACAAAATTTAGAAAAAAAAATAAAAAACAAAAAAATGAATAAAATTAAAAAAGAAATTAAAAAAAATTACATTTCAAATATAAAAATTAAATTAAAAAATAATAATTTTAAATCTTTTGAATTAAAAAAAAATTAAAAAAATAAAAAATAAAAAAGAATTTTTTGATTGTGGTGACCGGCCAACGCCTCTCGCTCGTGACGAGCACAAGAAGGGGAGGCCGATTCCGAGAATCGCCCCCTCACGCGGCAGAGGCCGATTCCGGACCGCCCTCCTCCCACTCGCAGAGGGTGATTCTGGACCGACCTTCGTCATGGGAGGGCGATTCCCTGACCGCCTCTCGTCATGGGAGGGGGCGATTCCGGAACCGCCCTCTCGCCGTGGGGGGCGTATTCTCGAATCGGTTTGGAGGGCGATTCTCGAATCGGCCTCAAGGGCGTGACCCGAGCCGTCTCGCGCAAGAGGGCGATTCCCCGAATCGACCTCCGCCGCGGGGAGGGTGATCCCCGACCGTCCCTCCGTCAGGAAGGCGAGGCCGTGCCGCCGGGCGGCGGTGGCGCCGCAGCCTCGCCTCGCCCAAATGTCACTTCCTCTCGTCGCACTGGTGGAGACCGATCAAGTGCCACAAAGACGATCAAAAATTCTTTTATTTTTTAATTTTTAATTTGATTTATTATTTTTTTTTTTAAATTCAAAAATTAAAATTATTTCTTTTTAATTCTTAATTTTTTATTTTAAATATGTATGTATATATATATATTTTCTTTTTTCTTTTTTTTTCTTTTCTTCGTATTAATTATTTTTTAAAATTTAAAATTTATTCAATAAATTTATTAAATTTTAATTTAATTTATTTTTTTTTAAATCTTTTAGTTTATTTGGTTTTTCATTTTTAAAATTTATAAATTTTTTCATTTAAAAAAAAAACAACAAATTTATGGATATTTGTTTTTTAATTATTTGCACCTGGTTTTTTTCATTTTTTTTGTTTTTTAATGATAGTTTTTTTTATTATAATTTGTTTATTTTAATTTTCTTTTTCAATTTCAAATTTTGTTTTTTTGGTTAATTTTAAAATTTGTATTTTTGTTTTCTTATTATTATTATTTTTTTAATTTAAATTTTTAAATTTATTATTATTATTTTTTGTATTTTATTTTTTTTATCTAAATTTTAATTTTGTAATTTAAATTATTTTTAAATTTTCTATTTTAATTTTTTTTTTAAATTATATGGATTTTTTTAATAACTTGGAAAAAAATGTTTTTGATGTTTTTTTTTTTTAAATTTTTTTTTGTTAATTTTTGTTTTTTTTCTTTAAATTATGTGTTTTTTTTCCAAATTTTGTCATTTCTTTTGATATAATTTTTGAATATTTTTGTTTTATTTATTTATTTTTGTTTAAATTTTTTATTTTTACGAGTTAATTTTGTTTTTTTTTTACATTTTTATTGGTTTCTTATATTGTTTTTATATATATATTTTTTTATCTAAGTTTTATGTTTTATTACCAACATGAAAATCACCACTCTAAAAAAAAAATGTTGATGCTGCATCAATGTGTTTCAAAATTAGCATGAAAATCACCACTCTAAAAAAAAAAGTTGATGCTGCATCAATACGTTTCAAAATTAGCATGAAAATCACTAACATTTTAAAACAAATATTCATACTTCATAAATAAAAATTTTAGAGTACAAAAATGTGCACCGTATGGTGATTCTCGCATCACCACTTTTCAAAATCGTGCTTATGCCACAGTAGGTAACATTAAGTGTTACCATTTCAATTTAACATTGTTATTACCCTTTGGGACTATAACTTAATAGTTGTAGGAATAGTCTTGGTAAATTTTTCTTTGAAATATATAACTTATATCTCACACATATAGCCTTTCCAATTATATAGATGTAAACAACACATAATTTTAGAAGTAACATTATATGAGTAAAACTATATCCCTACCTAATGGTTTGAAGTACAAGAAAACATGTCTATCAATATCATATTTGAATTTCGTTTGTTCAAAATGAGGTGTGTAGGAAAATGAACTCCTAGTCTAAATGGAGCACTCCAAAAGTGACGATCAAATTTTACATTCTTTTGTTGAAACGATAGAAATCATTATTAACCATATGGACGTGGTCTTTTCTGGTACTTGAATGTTCTATCCAATTTGAAATTATTTGCATACACCTTGTGTAGGAATTATGGAAATATCAACAAATGCACCCAATGGTAGAAAGGTCACAAATACCTAGATTAACTAGAAATGTCATTATATCCCACTAGCATGTAAACTAAAAAACCATCCATTTTTCTCTTAATGTAAATCCCCTACCTAATATATGAACATAATATACCTATGGATGTTGAAATTGTGGTCACTCTTAGCACAAAATAACCTTATATTTCTACATAATTAAAGAAGTTAAGAATCAATACCAGATGGAGATCCTTTCTTAACCTATACAAACAACAATTGACTACTGGTAAAAAAGGCATGCATGCAAAGTGTGTAGTTTCTTCAATTGTAGATAGTTGTACGTAGTTCTACTAGAAAATTTATTTTCAATTGAAAATCAAATTGTGTAAATAATTTTTTTTCTAAAATAATTCACTAGAACTATCCTAGAATGTTAGAAATTGAAGGGATTATGACACAATAGCAAGAAATTAGCAATAATATAAGAGCATAACTCACAGTTTTATTGGATAAGTAAACATAAAATAGATATATTCATGTTAATATTCAAATGGAACATTTATAATCGATATGAACCTTTGGTTTTTAGTAGGACAACTTACAAAGTGAACAATTATCATGAGAAAAAGGGGACACACAAAGAATACAAGAACATATAAGAAACATTGGTACATAGGGGAAAATATATTAAGAGAAGCTTTTATGACATCAAACAAGGAACTTTCACCCCAAAACATACATCCTAATTGGAAAATGTTTTAGTACACACATTATTTATTTCATTTCCCTTACATAATGGAAAATCCTAGTACTTGATTATAAAATTATATATATATATATATATATATATATATATATATATATATATATATATATATATATATATGTATATATATATATATATATAACTTCTCTCAAGATACAAAATATTTATTCTAAATTATATGAAATATTCATGCTAATACATTACTATAAATCAAAATATGGGTAACAAGGACACATGTAGTTTGGTTTTTTTACTAGTAGGAAATAGAGGGCACTAAATAACGACTAACTTAAGGGGATTCTTCAACAGGAATGAGAACCATTTTTACTTGGGGTACTACTTGTAGATCATCCAAATAATAAAATTTCAAACTAATCCTTAAACCTTCAAACCCTTAGTTATTTTAAGAAGACAAATGAACCAAGAAAAAATCATTTAATACAACAAACTCATTGTTACAAAATGTAAAGTGACAATTTATTAAACTTAGTTTCCTTAACCTTGATACTTTCTTGTGAATATTAGTTATATTCTTTATGTTCATTTATTTAGATATTTTCAGCAAAAGATATCAGGAAACAATAACAATAAAGAGGACATAGATGTAGGCTCTCATCCAGGGCAAAACACCTCCAAAGGGAAAACCCATAAACTCTTCTCTTCTTAGATTCCACTTCAAATGAGATAAAAACACCCAATCCCTAAACCAAATCCTTCTCCTAGTACCAAGTTAGCTCTTCCTCAAGTCCTTCTTGAATATACACCAAACTGATATACACTTCAACTTTTATATGCCAGCTACAACACTCCTACTCGACCAGCAACTTCAACATGCAACTTTGGCCCTAAAGTTCCTGAATAAACCCTAATTTGACCTCCTTACGGGACTTTCCAATGTTAAGAAAACTCTTCCTAAGGTTAGCGATGTCTAGGCAGAGTTCCCTTCCTTCCAAATACCAGTTTCTGCACTTCATCCTACTGCAACTCAACCTTGCAACTTCGCCCTCTTTCTGAAACCCTGAAACCATAGAATTTTGAATGTGTGAGAGAGATGGAGTCCAAAAACTAATAAATTTCCTCCTTATTCCTTCTTCTTAACCTCCGCTCTCCTTCTTGCATCTACCCAACTATTGACCGAACTCTTTCTTGTAGATCAAACTTGTGAGTGAGTGTCTTCAAATGAAGTGAAATTGCTCTTTATATAGCCTGCCTCTAAAGGGGTCAAATTCCCTACTTTATGTCAATTGAGGATATTAGGGCCAACTTGTACTCTTGGAGATTCCACGACTTTCTAGACTCAAAAATAAATATTTTTACAATACATTTTCCTGGAAGGATCTTATAAACATGATGTTGACTCTTTTGACTCATGACAATAAATCCTAAGATGTAACAAACCCTAGAAGCAAGAAAAACATGATTTTACCTAGAATACCATCAATAATGAGCATGAAACCCATCCTTTAATAATAATAATTTTCTTTTCTTTTTCTTGTTTGTTACATAAGATACATATTGAAATGAGTACAACAATTATGAAGAGTGAAACTAGTTACATTTCTCAACACTCCCTCTTAGCTAGGGAGGTATTCATAATTGTATAACTAGTACGACATCATATATCAAACTAAATAGTTCTCAATAAGAGTCAGATTGATAAGACATACTATAAGCACCAACATTGTCCCTGAGGCCTAACTAGACAAGCTCTTCTTTTATTCAGCAACATTATTCTAGGAGGATTTATGTGTGATACCACACTACCTCTCTAATGTAAATACCCATATAGATGTCCACAAGGTATTTTATTTTAGGACTATTCTTATCTTGGATATCCATACCTAAGTCCTCAAAGAATACCAATCCTCTTCAATCACTCTTCTCTTGGATTCTTTTCCCATCCTTAAAGAGAGTCAATCCTTTCATTTTCATGGATGTTATATCCTTAAGGAAACCATTTATTCTTATCCAATCCTTCTTAATTCTCTCTTCATCACCCAAAGAGGATAATTCACATGCGATGTTCACCGTCACTCCCTTTCAACTAGAGTGTATATCTCTATTCTCCCTTAATATTGAGAATAGATCCTTTCTCCATATTCAAGGAGACTCTTTTTGTCCCCTCTCAAACTAGAGGAGATTCCATCTTTCCAATAAGGGAAGCCAACACCACAAGCATTTTATTTGAGATAACGCTTCCATATGCCAATTTAATACTTAATTGAGAGTTCTCAAGCATCAATATAGAAGGTTTTATTTCCTATGTATGATTTGTAGTCATGATCTAGAAGCATGGAAACCAAAGATTTATGTCCTATATATGTGTAACTGTTGTGATCAATAAAGATATCATATTATGGTTTTGTGTTGTGTGTAATAGCTCTCTCATTCTCTTCCAATTTTTCTATCTTGGTATTATAGCTTGTTCTAGCTTGATTCCCTTACGGGACGGCCAAGAATATATGAGAGATCTTGGAGTATTATTGATCCTCTGTAAATGGATAGGATATGATATTGTTTACTATATGATTTTTTTTCAAACAATTTTTTATTAGAACCCTTGTTTTTGCAGTCGAAGGGAGTCGTGGCTTGATTGTCTGGAGTAGAGTCACCTGCACATTATCAAAGGAGTAGACATCATTGTGATTTATCCACCATAATAAGACTAAGTTTCATGAGTGTGATATCATCTAGTGATTTCTTGCGGCTGTTTGATGCATTGATTTGGATCCAAAATCCATTTATGCCTTCTTCTCGGTACGAAGGTAACTTTTGAAGGCAAATTGTAATCGGGAGTCACGTGGAGGTAAAATTAGTATGATCCTTGATATATGTGGTTGTGATACTCTGAAAGGTGACTGCTTGCGACATAAAATGGTGGAGTGTTTGGTTCATTCCTTTCAACCAACAGGTGGTGTGAAATTCATGGAAGTGGCCATGAGCTTTCCATTCAGCGTATGATAAATATGGGTCTAAGAGTTCTTGCAAGTCCCTGACACCAAATTCGAACACACCACCATCAATCTCACTCTGCTATTGGCCCATGAGGAAGAGACGCACCCACAAGTGTACAATTTTTTGACTGCATAAATGAATAAATAGCAAGAGAAGGAGCTGGACGAGGAAGCCTTGCAAGAGATAAATAGCAGGGTGTTGAATCCTGGGAAATCGCCTGGGCGTATTGGTGAGGGTGACAATACAAATGATTTTATCCTGTATGAAGAGAAAGAGGCTAGAAACGTGGTTGCATCTATGTTGGAAATCACAAAGAGCAACAAATATCACATTTTTTTTTTGGTGGGGAGGGGTTGTTTCCCATCCCGTTTGGTGGCGGAATTAGCGGATAGGACTACAGAGTGTCTATATTTGGGTCCAATTGGATATCTACTCATGTATTCCATCGTTCCAATCACTACATCAGTATTGGTGATTCAACAACACAATTTCATTCATAAGGATGAGGTAGCCTTCTCAAAAACTGTGGAATCAACCCCCTTGAGCATATCATGTACCCAATCTCTTGATCTAAGCCGCATATCCATCTCTTTTCTCATGTCAGCACTTCCAGAGATTACTTTCTGCATCAAATTACCTGATGGTTCCTCTGAAGTATTAGTAAATGCCACATCTTTCTTTTCTAGATGGATCCATGGAAGAGATGACTTTAGAATTTATTTGTTGATTTCTTTTTATTTTTATATTTTATATACTTTTGTGTTTTCTTGTATGTTTGTGGTGTGAGTTGAAGTAGTTTTTTATTTCTTTCAATTATAGTTATATAAAGAGTTGGTGGTTCTTAAAATGGAAGCCCCGGTGTCCAACACATCAATTCTTGTGTGTTAGTAAGGTCAATTTGTTTGATCAACTTTTGAACTCATTCAATATCTATACCTCCATCTTAGAAACTAATGAATAATCGAAAGTGAAATATCTAACAGATGGTGGTTGGTCCATCGGATGGTTCATTACTTGACGATTCTTATCGCGAAAGCCCTGATGAGATGAGGTGTCAATTTTGTTGATCCTGTAATGTTCATTAACGATGGTCAGAGATGGTTATGTTTTAAATGGAGGTCAAGTGACAACCCAAATATGCGGTGGTGAAATAGAAGTGTTTGTGAGATTTTAGAGTGGATGTGAGTGATGATGAGGAATAGTCAAGCATAGATTTTCCTTGTATTTGTTTTCAATATTTTCCATTAAGCATTAAGGGATGATATTGGAAGTAAGACTTCCATGTATTGTCATTGAGAGTTCCAAAGCATTAATATTGAAGTTTTTGTTTCCTATGTATGAGTTGTAGTTGTGATATAGAAGTGTGTAAGCCAGAGATTTATGTCCTATATATGTGAAACTGTTGTATCACAATATGCTTTTGTGTTGTGTGTAATTGATCTCTCAATATATTCCAGATTTTCTAACTTTACAAATTTGCTTCATCAGAGTATCAACCACTAGTTCTCCATAGCTACATGGATCTCTCTTTCTTTTGCATCCCTTGTTTTCTTTCAATGTATCATGGAGCCATTTCCACTCTTTCGTTCTTGTGATAGGATCTAGGTCATATTACCTTCTCATCAAATTCTTCTTCAATCATGAAGTCATTGCATTGAGCATTCTTGATCTTCAATTTGATCTTGAAAGTGATATTTCTTGACCTTCAGGTTATCTTCTCATACAACTACCCTTTCAATCCCAAGATGGACTCATCTTGAATTTACAATTTCCAGGTACCAGACATTCTCAACACTATTTGTCCATACAGTTGAACTTGCCCCAACTGACATCATGTATTCCTACAACATTATTTTCCTAGTAGCCAAAAATAATATGTTAGCCAAATAACCAAACTGTAAATGAAATATACTTACCTCACCAAGGTGACCTTCTCATTCTATCAACATCCACATTGACCATCTCCACTTGATATTTCCTTCATGCATTAGAGTGCCCAAAGATCAAACTTTATTACCAAGTTACAACTTTTATTTAGGAGATTATACTAGATGTTAATCAATAACAAATACATATTCTAGAGAAAGTTCCAATATCCTATACATTTCTTAAGTAAGTCACATTCTATCAACATCATAAATACTTAAGAATAATTTTATAAAAAAATTTATTCCACAAGATTCTCATACATATGAATCTTATCCACAGTTTTCCTTTCCAACATACATTCCTATGCTTTCATCCAATCATCTAAATATAATTCACAAAATCTTTTTATCTTGACCCATTGCAATCCTTCATCCCTTTTTACCATCATGATTCCATATTACATAGAATATACACTATTTATTTCATGATTACTTTCCCAAGGATATACAAATGATGGTCCTTCTCAGATATTGGTGAGTAGTGGTCCATTTAAACAAGATGACAACCTATACCATAAAGTTAGATAATATCTTGATTAAAACTATGAAAAATGGTCCAACATTCTATCCTAGATGATCTCTACTAAGAAAAATACTAATAAATTTCAAAAATGTTACTATGATATGCTTAAATTATGCTTATGCATAACATATAAAATAAAATAAAATATTCATAAAGAACCTAGAAGTTAGTGACCCTTCTTTAGTAGTAAATACCCTTCACTTCCTATTTCTTTGCCTTCTTCTTTTGTTCTGCCACAAATTTGGCTACACGAGCTTCACTTATATCCTTTCTCTTATTGTTCTATTGATTTTGACAGTCCCTCTTGTAATGTCCAAACTTGTGGCACTTGAAAAATTGCACCTTGGACATATCTCTCTTCTTGGACATGGAAAACTTTCCCTTCTTCATCTTCTTTACTTGGGCTATAAAGGTTTGAGTTTTCTCATTAGGTAAAATTTCATCCTTAACCTTGATCCTTGACTCTTCTATAATGCATTGTGCCCATAACTCATCAAGGGGAGCTAAAAATTTCTTCGAGTAGACACTTGTTGCAAAGTTTCTCCATTCTAGTGGCAATTCATTTAGAATACATGTGGTTACCTTTGAATCAGTGATGGGTTCCCCAAGTCCTTTCAAATGGTCTCTTTAATGATATACTCTAATGAGGAAGGGTTCCATATGCTCATCCTTTGATTTATTCATTATATAGAGCTTGTTCCTTAATGACATATTTTGACCTGTTATACTTACAGAGTAAAATTCACTAGCTTATCGTACATTTCCTTGGAAGTCTTTAGGTTTTCCACAAATGGAACAAGAAAATCCTTGATTGTCTCAACTATGATCCTTTGATATCTTACTTCCCATGTATTGTACCTTGCTAGTTCTTGTGTCTTGTCTTTCTAATGTTCAATAACTTCTCTGGTCACATATCCCATTACATCGTACTCTGTGAGTATCAAGTCAATCCTTGTCTTCCATGCTCGGTAGTTTTAAGCCCCAATGAGCTTATTACTCTCCTTGCATAAACAACCTAAATGAATTGAATATTCAACCATTATGATATAGTGTGATACTTACTTGAATAATATCTCCAACCTTATTGATGTCTTCAAGAACTTTGGATAATTCTTGGTGATGCCCTTGAAAGATGTTCCCTATTATTCCTCCACGAGAAAATTCCAAGATTGATGCCTTGAAAATAGAATTCCTTTTGTGAGATAAATACCCTCCTTACGAGATGGATGTAGTTTTTATCTTCTTCAATGTAGAAACCCCATATCAGAAGGGTCTTCTATCAACGATCCTTTAACTAGATCTATTTCAAGATACAATCTTACTCTTTTAGGCCCTGATAGATTCCTATCCCTTGATCAATAATTCTTTCTAGTATCCTTTTGTCTGCCTTCCTTACTCACCATAGCTATGATACCATGTTATAAAATATAAGGTGGAAACTTATTTGACTTATTTTCCTTAACCTTGATACTTTCTTGTGAATCTTAGTTATCTTCTTTATGTTCCTTTATTTAGATATTTTCATAAAACAATATCAAGAAGTGATAATGACAAAGAGGACACATATGTAGGCTCTCATCTAGAGAAAAACCCCTCCAAGGGGAAAACCCATAAAATATTATCTTCTTAGAATATTCTTCAAATGAGATACAAAGACCCAATCCTTTGACCAAATCCTTCTCCGAGTACCAAGTCAACCCTTCCTCAAGTCCTTTGTAATATTCTCAATTTTCCACAATATAATTGGAATATTAGAGTTCTTAATTTTCATAGTTAATAAAGTAAATAAGAGGGTGGAGGGACCAACAAACCCCAAACATAAATAAAACCCTTTTGATGTGTGTATGTGGATATTTCATATCTAGATCTAAATTATGGAGTAATGGAGCAACTTCTTCATGTCAAAGGAGTGGAGATCATGTCTCATTGATGAGAAAGGACATGGAGGTTGAAGCAGTCAATTAAGATCATGGAGGGAATCAAATGTAAGATCATAGAGAATTCATGATGAGATGATGGAGGAAGTAGTGTATTTAATGCATACATGATGGAGAGGGTGATCATTACATCCATACATTATGGATATCATGGAGAGACAACGCAGTCAACATGGAGACCTATATCCACATGTACAACTTAGTTATGAGGTGGGCCAAGGCATGAGAAGGCTCACAATATATATAAGGAAGATGAGGGCACAATAGAAGGGGACTTTTGGTATTATTTATTTTGATCTTCTTACATCTAGATTTTTCATTTGACATTCCAAGCATGCTTATGTTGTTTAGCTAATTCTGCAGTGCTCTTTAGCACAGGGTGTTTTCGAGCAGTAATACCACCCTTACCCACGTGGGACTTTGAGTGCCTAATCTGGGAAGGTTTCTATTGAGCTACATTCATCATCAGGCATTGGTGCCACATTTTCCTTACTTTCTACAGCCCATACATCTTTAGAAATAATGGATTTCTACATTAGGGTTTGAGAGGAGGAGATTGTCCTTCAGTATTTCAGCTAAGGAACCAGTGAAGGATTCATCGTATCACCTTGAGCTTCAAGATCAGCCTTCCAGTGCTTCAGATCTATATCAGGCATCAGGCCATCCATCATTCATCTCCCATCAACAACATTCCCATCAAGGAATACGCAGTCTAGTCTTACATATTCAAGGGAGAGGGGAAGTTTCTAGTATTTCAGCTAGAAATCCTTGGAGGGGCCATTCCCTCACTTGTATATCATTGGATCCATCAGTCTTGAGCTTCATAGACAAATTTTTTAGCGGGCAGGAACCTTTCCTTTCTATACAGTGCAGTTTATCTAGCTGTTGTGTTTATAGCAGCCACATCTTGAAGGAGGAGGAAGAAGAAGCAAGATATCAAGCTTATAGCTTGGATATATGAAGGAGGGATCAGACCTCAAAGCTTAGATCTGATCTTGTGACATATTGCAGCCGTCTATTTGTCAGATGTAGCTTCAGATCTGCATAACCTAGCTGTCAAGGAATCAAACCCCAAGAGGGTAAATTTCTAGTCTTATAGATCTGGAATTTCCTTTTCGGGTTATCTTGGCTTTCCATCATAGTGCCCAAATCTAGAATCTTGGCATCATCAGAGCTCCAGATTTCCATAGATCCGCATTTCCATTTTTATCCAGTAGCCATATGTACATCTTTTGTTGAAGGGACAATGCAATATTGCTTCCATCATCTCTCAAGTTACACAGTGCCTACTTTGGCATGTTTTCAGGGTCATTCTAGCCTATGTATATGGCTTGAGTGCAACTATTTTGAGCACCGTTGTAATTGTAATCCATCTCCAATAATAATAAATGGCTCACCTATTTTGTACATTCTATGATTTTTCAATCTTTATGTGTACATTTTTTGTGTTTCAAATATTTTGTTTGTGTATCAATTCATTATTCCATTTTGGGATATTACAATGGTATCAGAGCATGATCTTTGGCTCAACTTGTGGACATTTTGACAACATATGAAAATAAGATAGTAGAGATCTACTATAATGGAGGGATTAAGTTTTGCCTCATCTTTCTTTAGAGCTATGAAGGATATCTCCAAAGAGATCAATGAAACAAGAAGAGAAAGGAAAAGAGAAACCTCAAGAAGGTTTTAGGATGAAGAAGGTCCCAGTACTTCTTATCATCAACAAATATCATAGAAGCAAAGAGCTTCGCATCATTCTAATAGATCCCCTTTATTTGAGAAGGAAGGAGAAGGGTATGAATGTGAAGGAGGCTTGGGGAATGAGAGCCTAAGAAAATATTTTTCTGAGTAAAAGTCACAGTGAAGAGCATTGAAGGAGAATCTATCTCTCCAACATTTTTTTCAATTCAAAGAAGAGAGGAGATCTAGAAGTAGCAATAGAAAGAAGAGACATATATTATTCTTGTCTACATTTTATGGATCTTCCACAAGCACGTTGAGGGCTTGGAGGGAAGAATTGGCTACCTTCTTTCTAAAATATCCTATATCAGAAAGAGAGGCTATGGATTTTGCAGCGCTGCACATAGAAGGTGAAGCAAGAGATTGGTGGTTCAGTCACTTGTCACATATTAAAGTGTCTTCTTATGAAGATTTTATTCAAATACTGAAGAAGAGATATGGTAGAAATAAACTAGAGACATCTCACATAGTGAAATCTCCTATCATTGAGGAGATATTGCATGAATATGCCAAGGAATATGTCCTCATTATCACTCAAGAGGAGAAGCCTCTACCACCACCAGTTGTATATGTGCTTACATCAAGAGGAGGGTCACTTTCATATTTGCAATATGGTCTTGAGTTCTTGACATTTGGAGCCCCATGCATGATTGATGAGATGCATGATGAGGAGGAGACAGATACCAGCGTCGGTACAGTTGTAGAGAAGGAGTCATCATCACTACCAACAATTGGAGACACCATTGTTCTGGTTGGAGGAACTCTTTTGGTCTTACAAGAGGTTCCCACACATCAGTTGATCCAAGGTATGCAACCACTTTCATCTCATATTTTTTTAGTACCTCTTATTGAAACTTATGGGGACATGCCATTAGGGCTAGTGCATAACCAAGGATTAGAGCATCTTGCTAATTTGGAGAAGAAAATTATCACTGCATAGAGGGCCCTTGACTTGATCAAAGAGAAGATGTATTTCTATCCCAGTTTTTCATGGTTAAGCTACACCCAACACTTTGCGTTAAAGTGTGGAGTTGCAGAGGATGGGAGGAGCAAATTCCTATTCATTACAGTGCTAGACCTTGAGTTTAGCATTGTATGTAGCCATGACACAGCACATGTATCACCTTGTAAAACTACAACATTGTTAACGAGCAGCAATGAGAAGAAGAGGACCCATTCCTTATGGGAGCAATCCAATGGTAGCTTCACTCATGAAGCCATGGAGAAGAGGATGATATATGGTAGACATCTTGAGATGGGAAATATTTTCCCCTTTCAAGATGACTCTTTCTCAATGAGCATCTCATAGCTCAAAGAGAAACTTCTACCTGCAGCAGATCCAGATTCTTATTGGTTTTGGAGGGCCATTGATGAGAAGAGGATCTCATGGAGATACCTCAATGGAGTTGCACTTCAACATTTCATGGAGTGCAAAGCTATTCATTTGGAGGATGTTGGTACTCTACAATGGTAGGATACCAAGATTGATCTTGGCATGATTCATCATTCACATTGGGATGAATGGATCCGGATGAGGAGCAGGAGGTTTCCTACCTTCCTGTAGATCTATGATACCGGGCAGCAAGAAGCATGGCTACACTGGTTACTTTTGGGTGAGTATGCATACTATCCAACATCTCAGATTTCCAAGATCCATGCCATATATATCACTGATGACATGCAGCAGCAGGAGGCATGGTTGTGCTGGTTATTGATGAGAGAGTTTCGACATCTCATGATATATCTTATGTCCATGTATTTTCTTTTGGTTGGGATATGTCTCATGTCTTTATATGTATTTTTGTTTGGGATGTATCTCATGTTCATGTATTTATTTGGGTTTGGGAGAAAGCATATCTCTCACATGATGTGGCATAAGGGAGCTTGTTTGTATTTTTCTGATGAGACATTTCACATGTCCATTACTATGTTGTTGCTCCATGACTTGCATTATGATGATGTAAGGAGGCAGCAAGAATCCTTGTTGCTTTGGTTACTAGTGGGAGAGTATGGGCTGATCTTCCGACACATTGCATGATGATGATAGAGGATGGCAACAAGATGCCTTAAAACGTTGGCTTATGTTGGGGGATTTTGGTCATTGTATTTGGTATGACGATGATGTGATGGGGCATCAAGATTCCTTACTATGGTGGCTTCTCTTCAAAGAATATGGCCACTACATTTGGTACAATGATGATGTGGTGTGGAAGAAAGAGGAATTGTCGTGGTGGCTTCTATTGAGAGAATATGGCTCTCACATTTATATTGATGACGATTTGGAATGGCAATAAGAAGCATTGTTGTGGTGGCTTCTTTTGAGAGAGTATGGCTCTCTTAATTTTTTTCATGATGATCTAGCATGGCAGCAAAGGGCTTTGCTGCATTGGTTGTTATTGGGAGAATATAGTTTGACATTGTTCATGTTCATCCATATGTCTCTACTTCTTATTTTTCACTATGTCGATGTTCTGTTTGATTCCTACATGGCCAACAGGGCTAATGATGAGAGAATTGATAGATGCAATCTACTCTATGTATCATGGGTTGGACAGATAGTTCATGAGTTTGGATTTTCCACTTTGGGAATGAACCACTTCATTTTATGTATCTCGTGTGTAGAGGAGATCTTTGGTCATCATATGGTTTCCAATTGGAGATTCATTGATGAGGATGGGTATCTAACTTTTCAGTTGGAGGTCATTCTAGACAATCTAGAGGGGCAGCTTTGGAGCTACACATGCATGACACATTGTGACAGATGGGGAGGCCTTCCATATGAGGATGCCAATTAAAGGGAGGATTTTTATTGTAGCATCCACTTTGGTAGTTGCTTGAGGACAAGAAACATTTTTCCGAGGAGGACTATAATATTCCCAATTTTCCACAATATTATTGGAATATTAGAGTTCTTAATTTTCATAATTAATTAAGTAAATAAGAGGGTGGAGGGACCCACAAACCCCAAAGATAAATAAAATCCACTTTTGATGTGTGTATGTGGATATATCAGATCTAGATCTAAATTATGGAGTAGTGGATCAACTTCTTAATATGAAAGGAGTGAAGATCATGTCTCATTAATGAGAAAGATCATGGAGGTCGAAGCAGTCAACTAAGATCATGAAGGGAATCAAATGTAAGATCATAGAGCATTCATGATGAGATGATGGAGGAAGTAGTGCATTTAATGCACACATGATGGAGAGGGTGATCATTTTGTATCTCTTCATAATATTTGCCTCAGATGGTAAGGAAATTAAGCTTAGATGTATCCACAGAAAAACTTATAAAGTGATAGTTTTTAATGGAATGATAAAACTACTCAAAAAGGGGCACCATGGTGTAATTGCAAAATTGAGTTCAATAAATGTTAAAATTTCAATATCATCTATGTTAGGGGATCTTCATAATGATATCAAAAATCATTCCAATGTATTTGGAGTAATTCCCAAGGTTCTTCCACTTGCTCGAGATCATGACCATGCTATTCATTGTAGCTTGGAAGTGTATTAGATATATATGAAGAAGGGAAAATCATATTAGAAGTAGGAACGATCCTTGATACAAGGATTAAGTAGCCAAAGAATCCAACAATTGTGGATTAGCTTATCAAATGGAAGAACCTACCAATGGAAGTTCTGACATGGGGAAATGAGTTATTCATGCAGAATCACTTTAAGTTAGTGAATCATTGAAGACAACATTTGTTTAAAATAAAGGGTCATGTTAATGCCTATATAAGCCCCATGCTAACCCTAGTAGACATTATTAAGTCCTACATGTTGAGATATTGTACTTCTATTGTTATATTGTTATGTAGGTTAAAACCTTCCACGGTGCTATTTTATTATAATTGTACCCCCTTTGTCTCTTGTATATACACTAAGGAAACATAGTCTTAGGATCATAATATTATTGTATTGTGCATTGTATTCATGATAAAAGGATGTTTCCACCTCAAAGAGGATTGCAATTATTGGTTTCTTATCTTTTTTAAGGTGCAAGGTTCATAACATAACATAAACTTAAATCCAATTTAGAAAATTTCAAGAATTCTAGATCTAATGAATTCATAGCTTGCATAGCTATCAATTTTGAATTTGCATGGAAAAAATCAATGGAATTGCTAGAGTTTTCAAGTTTTTGTGAACAACCGTAGGGCTTCAGAGGAAATACAAATGTTTCCATAGAAAATATTAAAAAGAACGCAATTAAGGTTGCTCAATAATACACTAATCACCACAACATTGAATGAGGTTAATCTCTTTTGTACTAAAGTCGTGGTGAACAAAAAAAATTTTAATACATGAATACCATCTCTAACGCTAGTAAACATGATTGGCAAACTCTTGTTTTCTAATAAAAAAAATTATGATTTTTCTATTTAAAAAATTATTTTAAGAAAACTATTAAATCTATGCATTATACTAATTATACAATTAACTTATCAAAATTTTATTTTCCTTTTTAAAAATTAAAATTAATTAATTAAAATATATATATATATATTATTATGTAATTTTCTAAAATTTTCATTTGATAAAACTCAAGTTAGATGTTTAGACTAGTAATGAAAATGAAAAAGTTAATTCTACCATGATATATTGTTTTATCTAAATTCTACTTTTGTTTGCTGAGCCCACACTTCCAATTTGTGGATGTTATTTCTTTGATGGATAGCTTTCCCTTGATGTATAACAGGAATTCATTGTAGATGAAAGTAGTAAATTAAATTTGGATACTTTAGTACATGTTTCTTTTTAATATATATAACTCTAATATATAAGAAGAAGAGAAAAGACATGTCAATAATGTAGATAAAATTATTTTACATTTTTTAAAATTTAATTTTCTATGTTCACAAATCAAACAACCATTGTAACAATTATTTTTATTTTTCTCATGCACATTAAATTTAAATCAATTTAATTTACTTTAATATCATGCAAAATGTATTTACTAATTGAAAATAGTAGAGGAATTTTATTAAAATCAATCTAGTTTTACTTTATAAACAATTTTCTATAATACCAATTAATATATATATATATATAATTAATTTATTATTATTGTTATGAAACATAAGTTAATTTTCCATTTATTTTTTTTAATTGTAAATTTGTTGATCGCTTAATATTTTATAATATTTTATATAATATTTTGTGATACAATTCCAATCCACCATAAAATCACTTATCTTACACTACTCTAATTTACATTATGAGATAGAAGATTATTTTAAAATACAATTACATTTTCTAAAATCATTTTATGATACCAAAACATTGCAATAAAGTATGCTGATTTTTCACAGAAGCAAATGAGATAGTCAAAAGAAATTCAATTTTGATATTAAAAAAAAAATATTTCAAAAGTATTTAGAAAAGTTATATTACATTAAATTAAATGTAATTATTACTAACTAAAAGATGTAATGATACATATATATAATATAGTTTTCAATTCTTTACTTAAATATTTTACCCAATATTTTATAACAATTGCTTATTTAAAAACTTTACCATAAACATTGCTCAAAAATTTAATATTTTAAAATCTTTAATATTATATCTAAAAGTTCTATAAAATACTTTATAATAAGTACTCATGGAAAGGCTTAGGCTCTTGTGTGAAAGACCACAATTATGGTCATATAAGTGTTATTACTCTTGCTACACTATTGATTTTTAATATAACAAGGTTCTTAACTCATAATATTTATGATTTAAATTAATCTATAAATGAATTCAACTTTTTTCTTTACATGTTTGCTTTGTTCTTTTAAAAATTTGGAATATACATAATGAAACTTTAAATGAAACAATGCATATATAATTTAATAAAGTGTTTACTTTGTTCTTTTTGGGATATACATAATGAAAATTCAAATGAAACAATGTATATATAATTTAATAAGGTCAATTGTATGGACGCCTAATAAAATGATACATATCATATTGAAAGGGGCGTTGTTCTCTTCCAACATAAATTATGTACACCAAAAATAATCCTTAAGGATAACTCTAATTAGTGAATAAGAGATCACCTAATACCTTGCACTTTACCTACTATCCACAATTTAAATGGATAGTAAGCCAAGAATGTTTTGTCTCATCATTTTAAATGGACAATAAGCTAAGGATGTTTGTCTTGTCTTTCAGGGAAAAATATTTACATTATATTTTCTAATACACCCATTCTGCTAACATTTTTCCATTATTCATGGAAAGCCATCATCCCAACATTAATCAATAGGTGGTGAATATAAATATAAAAAAGTGATACTATGTTTAGGTGTGTAGCAATGACTTTATGTTACAGGTTCATATAGCTCTTTTACTTTGAAGTCACATATTATGAACTTTTTTGAGAAGAAATATATCTAAATGTTATTACAATAAAATTTTATCAAAAAATACCAATACTCAATCACAAAAATGGTTCACAAAAGGATACCAGTGCTCATCCACAATGGAAAAAAAAAACAAATTTCATCATAAATGAACAATGCTATCTTCTTGTGATAATTTTAAAGAAAATAACAATAAATAGTAATATCTTCTTTAAACTTTTCACAAGAAAATATCAATAATCATTTAACATGAAATCTTAATTCCATCATAAATAAACAATCATAAATGAACAATGGCATCTTTTTGTGACAAGTTTAAAGAAAATAACAACAAATTGTAATATCTCCTTTAAAATTCTCACAAAAAATACCAATAATCATTTAAGGAAATCTTATTTCTATTGAGGAAAAGCACTGGTATCTTTTTGTAAAATATTTTTTTATGAATAAGTACAAGTATCTTCTTGCAAATAAAATTTGATTGCAATAAGAGTGAGATATATTCTCTTCAAAAATCGTGTAATGAGCCCCTCCCTTATAAGAGAAAGTGTTATGCAAACCTGCAAAATAAAAAGACTGTTACTTCAAAAGAAAACTTGATTGCAAAATAAAAAGTCTCTGTTACCTTAAAAAAAAATTGATTGCAAAATAAAAAGACTGTTACTTCAAAAGAAAATTTGATTGCAATAACATTCAGATATATTCTCTTCAAAAATCTTGTAATGAACCCTTTATAAGAGAAAGTGTTATGCAAACCTGCAAAATAAAGATATAATGTCTTCAAAAATCTTGTAATGAGCTCCTTATAAGAGAAAGTGTTAGGCAAACCTGCAAAATAAAGAGACTGATACTTCCAAAAAAAATTGATTGCAATAACATTTAGATATATTTTCTTCAAAAATCTTGTAATAAGCTCCTTATAAGAAAAAGTGTTATGCAAACCTACAAAATAAAGATACTGTTACTTCCACCTAAACATAAAGATACGGTTACTTTCACCTAAACGTAGAGAAGGTATTAAGCAAACCTGCAAAATAAAAAGACTGTTACTTCCACCTAAACATAGCACTTCTCCTTTTTCATCCAATTTGGAGGACCTTCAACAGAGAGGGGTCATTTGAGAGCCTTCACATGCTATCCTCCACCACCGGAATATTGAAATAGGGCATCTGCCAAATGCAAACCACCGGAATATTGAAATAAGGCATGTGCCAAATGCTGGAAGAGATTTCCGTTGGGTGAGGAATTGAAGACAAGTGTCAACCTTCAAAAATTCAAATTCAAAGGAATGGAGTTAATGACGGAAGCAGCCTTGATGTTTGCCAATAAGATACCATTACTCGACCCTGGAATGGCATAAAGACTTTCCAAAGACTTTCTAAGGGATCAACTGAAAATAAATTTTGTTATGTACCAGAAGCCAATTTGGGGATACAGCTTTTTCCGAAAAAAAAGAGAAAATTTGGGGATACAGCTTGTGGAGAAGAAACGATTAATGTCATGGCCGTGGTGATGAAGAAGAAGCTATTAATGTCATTTTGTTATGAAGCTCTATTCCCAAATTTTCGATTACCTTGATCTTTCACACAAAATCTCCCAAAGGCTCTAATCAAACGGACAAAATAAGGAGCAAACTCAACCTGAAGGCTCTACCATAAAAGTGCCTCCGACGCGGTGCGGTTTAAGAAAACGGCAAAGACTAGGACTCCTACTGCCATTTTCTCTGTTTTTGCAGTTTACTTACTACTGAGTGGGAAAATCTAAAACCTTTTCTGTGCTTTAAAGGACCTTACGCACAGTTTTCGGCTTAACAATCGTTGCATTAGTCAGCCATTAGAAGACACCTTATGCTCTGCATTTCCAAGCCAGAGAACCTAAATTCTCAACTGCAGATTTAGGGAAACCATCCGAAATCTGAAGCACGGAAGAATGTGAAATTAAACACTGGGAAACAAGGAAGAATACGTACTTAAACACTGAGAAACAGTCCGGAACCTGGAACACGGAAGAATGTGGAGTTAAAAAGGAAAGAAAAATTTAAAGGATCAACAGAAAATTTCGAAACTAACTTGGATCGTTCGGCTTCGAGTCGAATTGAGAGTGAGAACACGGGAAATCTGGATCAGGGACATGATTCAGCATGGAAGCATTCCTGGAAAAGAGTCCGAAATCTGAAACAGGAAGAATATGGAATTAAATACCTTAAGATTTAGGTAAACCGTCCGAAATCTGAAGCACGGATGAAGATGAACTTTAAAACTGAAGAAAAAAATGAAGTATCAACAGAAATTTAGGAACGAACTTTTATCGTTCCGTTACGAACAGAATTGAGAATGAGAAGGCTGGAAATCTGGATCGGAGACAGGAATCAGAATGGAAGCATTCCCAGCAAAGCTTCCGATATCTGAAAAACGAAGAATGTGAACTTAAACACCTTAATACGTAGAGAAACCTTCCGAAATCTGAAAAACGGGAGAATATAAACTTGAAAACGGTAAAAAAATTAAAGGATCAACAGAAATTTTCAAACTAACTTTGACGGTTCGGCTCCGAAAGGAATTGACAGAAAGAACTCTAGAAAACTGGGTGGGGCGAAGGATTCTGCATGGAAACATTCCCACCAAATGCCAGGGAGGCAGCAGCAGTTCTCCCAGACCCTTGCTAAAAGGATTTTCTTGAGAAAAGCCACCACCGCCTGGCTGTATACGCTGATTGGTAGTATAGATATATCAGAAATGCAGGGAATCTGGACCTGATTCCGTCTAGATGCACTCAATTGCGAGTGAAGCTTAGTTTCACTGGACCTGATTCCGTCCAGATACATTGCATTGCGAGTGAATCTAGGAGCTGATGCCATCCAGATGCATTGCTTAGTGAGTGAATCTTCCGTCCACTGGTCTTTTCAATGTTCACGAGCTGCGCTATCATTTTACATGTTGGAGTGCGACAAGGGTTTGTTCGGTGAGTGCGACAAATATTATTTTGAAGTTAATATAGAATGTAAATAAGACTAGGAAATTTATTTTGATTTTTATAAGTTAATAATAATGATTTTAAGAATATTTTGAAAATTTACTTTAATTTTATAGGGTTTTATAGATTATTATATTAAAAATATTAAAATGTTCTTAAAAATATTTTCAAATAAAATGTAATCTTATAATTTTCAAATGTTTTAATTTTTTAATTTTTTAACTTTGTTTTTGTTATAAGTATAATATATGCAAATTTTTTTTAATGGTATACCACTGTTTTATAATAAGATTGTGAATTTATTTTTGTTTTTTAATATTTTTTTTAAGCAAATAATATTGAAGAGATTTGTTTTTCTTAAAAATAATTATTTGTATGTACTAAATTTTCGTTTTTCTTTTTATTATAGTATTATTATTGGCTTAAAGAAAATAGCAATATTTTTAATGAATTGATATTTACAATATTGGAGTTACACGCTCTATAATGTCTTAATATTGGAGTTACACACTTTATAATCTTTTTTTTTCTTTTTTTTAAATGTTAACCAATTTCTATAATAATTGTCTTATTATTTACTTCTTTTTATGAATAAAAAATAATGTTTAAAATGTATTTTTGTGGGATGATTAAGTGGTTGCTACAATTCCATAGGAAGACATATGGAGACATCTTTGCTCCCTTGTGATAAGTCTCAAATAGTTATTAAGGTTGTTAGATATACTCTTAGAGTTATAAAACTCTTGGATATTCTCTCTAACTGGTTACCTATTGACCTTGATTAAAAAAATTATTCTAATTCACTCACTTTTTTCCTAATTTTTTTTAAAGATAATAAAATCCCATACACAATGATATATAAACATTAAAATCATAAACATGTAAAAACATATTTATTTCCTTAACACTAAAACTTAACTTCTTTACAAATATTTTTAAGATCATAAAAATATTTCAACCTATATTTATCATTTTCCTTTTCTAATTTCTCTAGTATTAATTTATCATCATCTCTTAGATGTTGATTCTAAGTTATTTATATAAAATATGGTTATCTTTTTTTCCCAAAATTCAAAGATATGGTTATTATAAACAAACTTACAGTAGATGTTATTTTTAGAATTAATGATCATTCTCTTTTATTTATCAATAGTCATAGTGATCCTATTCTAAAAATAGTGCAAAAATGTGATGATAATGATAGTTAACCTAACCAAATCATATCTTGCTCGACCGCTATATTAATATTAATTTCTTTCCTCTAATATTTATTACTTCTAAAGTTGACTATGATCCTAATATGTGAATTATTAAAGTAGACAATTATATATAAACATTGGAATGACAAACATGTAAAAATATATGTATTTTCTTTAAAAAAATATAGAACTTAGCTTCTTATATATATTTTTAAGATCATAAAAACAAGTAAAATTATACTTATTCTTTTCTAAATTCTAATGTATCACTTTAGCATATGTTAGATGTTAGATTCTAAGTTATTTATATGAAAGCAATTTTTTAGAAATATAATTATCATAAGAAAATTTTGATTAAATGTTTTTTATTTATTTTTTGTAATCTTGGTAGGACCTTTCATTTTTCTTTAATTTTTTTTGTAAGTTTTTTTTTACTCCATCTTCATCAACATGTCCAGATACATCACCCCGATAGGGGAAGGGAATTGAACATGTGATGAGTGCCATAATAGCCCGCCTCATCACCGTTTAACCAAATCGTTGAACATGTGATGAGTGCCATAACATCCCGCCTCATCACCGTTTAACCAAACCATTGAACATGTGATGAGTGTCATAATAGCCTGCCTCATCACCGTTTAACCAAAAATTCACAATGATTAAATGTTATTTTTAGATTTAAGGAAAATTATCTTTTATTTATCAATATTTATGGTAATATTATCCTAAAGATAGTGCAAAAATATGAAGAGAATGATAGCTAGCCTAACCAAATGCGTGTCCACACAACTTTTATTATCTAAATAGAGTTATAACTTGTCTAGAGAAATAACAATGAATAAAAGACAAATAATATCCTTGCCTCACCCCTATATATATATATATATATAGAGAGAGAGAGAGAGAGAGAGAGAGAGAGAGATTCTGCATTAATGCATGTCACCCTTTTAAATTTAGACTATTGCACTTGACCATGAGAACATACAAATATTTGGAATGTGCAAGGTTTACATCATATTATAACAATAATAGTTCCACCTATTTATCTTATATGTATGTTAAATCACTTATCTAGTTATATATTATGTTATATCAAATCAACATGCACAATTCGTGTTATAATTTACCAAATCAAGAAGATAACATAAACTGAAAACCAAATAAGAAAGTACAATAAATTTGGATAAGTGAGACACACACACATGATCTACATGTGCATATAACAAATTTATCGAACTAGCATACATAATCAATATTTTCAAACCGTTGTTAAGGAAACCATAACAAAACCCTAGCGCTTATTTTGCATAGGCACTATAAAAATACTTCCTTTACTCCACAATATTTTATTCCTAACACTAATTATGCATCTCTTAAGGTGAACCCTAACTCCTTTCTTACTTTGAAATTATTCAAAGAATGCTAGCACTCAAGACAAATAGAGAAAAAATACATAATGAAGAGTATATGAAAACAAAGTTTTCTCTAAATCTCACATATCTAATACAAAAATGTGGTTACATGAGTGAACACATATAACTGATGAAAAAAATTTATCCTCCCTTTATTTCTATGAAAAGTTAGAAATGAAAACAATAAAAAAGTGGATGAAATCCACAAAAAAATATGTATGTGATTACTAAATAGGCGCACATGTGGAGTTGGTCCAACTCTAAATGATACATGTTAACCTTGAAAACTTGCACATCCGACAAGCAAGGCTCTAAAGTTTAATGTTCCTCGCGGTCGACCCAATACTACCTCCTAATCCATATGTACTTATCTAAGCCCACCACACCTATAAATCACTCTTCAATCTAATCCTTTGAAGGTTAAGTAAAAGTTTCTATGCAAGTAACCAAATGTCTCCATGTCATCTACCCTGAATCACCCTCCAAGAAAATAACCCACTTTACATGTGTGTATCATCACCTATGAGTCTCTAATGTTTCAAGAAAAAATATAACATAATCATTAAAACAATATTTAACAATGATTCACAATATATATTTAACAATATATATCCAATATGTATAATGAAATTATTGTACAACCAATAGTAATCAACAAATCATGTACCACACAATAATTAAAACACGCACAAATATGGTATAAATGCATTCAAAATGATCTTAGACTCTAAGAAAAAACTTATGAATTTGAATGAGACATTTAATATTAAAAACTAGCCGAACAAAATATTGATGACAACCGATTGAACTTACAAACATTCATACTAAACATTGATATCAAAAACACATTTAAAAAAAAAAAACTTTATTTTTAATAAAAAAAACTTACTAAACATTGATATCAAAAACACATTTAAAAACAACACTTTATTTTTAATAAAAAAGCTTGCCATTTTACAACTATTTTTAGACCATATAAACTTTTTGACCTTGGAAAGACGTTTTCTCTTAGAATTAATATATTGTAAACAAGTTATTCAGAAACTTAAGTGGTTCATGTACTCTAAATGGCATTTTTCCTTAGGAAAAACCTTTAATCATTTATCATTAAATTTTGAATAAAATTATGCTATATTGTATAATCATTTAACATTAAATTTAAATATAAATTATGATATATTGTATATTTTCGTGGAACATATTCAAATTTCATGCCAATAATTTGGAAGTTGAAAGGATCAAATTTTTTTTTAGAAGTAATATATCTAAGTCGTATTTTTAATAGATGAGAACCATTTAGACTTATGGATATGGACTCGATTTTAAGAGGAGGTTTTATTGATAAAGAATAAAATTGATGTATTTTTTAGACCTCTAAAATAGAAAAAATTAGTTTATAAATAATCCTAAAAGGAAAGGATGTTGATAATCATTGTCTCATTCCCAATAAGGTAGTCTATTTCCACCGCATTTTTAATCCTTCATAAAATATACATATCGAATTTAAAACTCTCATACAAATGGAACAATTGTACACACAATTCATATAATTTTCATTAACACAAAAATGGAGCATACACAAAATACAAAATCTTCATTAACACAAAATTTATGTACAAATGGGCCGTATTCAAATATGGGCATTTTTGGTCCTAAACACTCATCTCACACACTCTAACATGTGTTATAGGCTTACATATGTTTATACAAATAGATCTAAGCCAAAATTGGTTTTAGATCCTAAAGAAACTCCTAAAGTCTCTTTTTATCCTAAAATCCCTTCTAATATCTCTTAATAATCCTTGATTTTGCTACGACTCAATTATTTGGAGGATATCTTCATTTTCAAATTATAAACAAACTTTTCCTTAAACAATTTGTAGATATCGATGAGGAAATTATCTCCACATTTCTCAACTAAATTTCTATAATCAATTCCCTATTTCTTAAATAAAACTAATTCCTATCTCTTAATTACATAAATTTAACTCAAATTAATTTAAGAGAACACACTCCCTTTAGTAAAGATGGAAAGACCTCCTTGGTCTTGTTTCTGTGTGGAATGGTCCTACATCAGACTCCCCAAGTAAAAAAAAAAAAATCATGGACTCTTGTTCATGAGTCTACTTCTACTAGTTGTACCTTTCACCTTTGTTGTTTGGTATTTTTCGATTGGAGGTGGATATACTGCAATTTCTTCTCCTCCTAGATCTCGTACTTTATTATGGTTTTTTCCACTTGCCTCATTGTCATGATCATCTTCATTATCCTATATTTTGACGTTGAACTTCCTCATCGGTTTTCGATGTGTTGTTTTTCTCCTCATTCTTCTAGGTTTCAGTGCTTTATTTTGTAATGATCCATTAGCCCTATTGATGTACTCTGTTACAATCAACTGATTTACGTTGCTAACTTTATTATTTGTTTCAGTATGCCTCTTCATAGGTGATTACTTCATCAGAATACATAACTCCTCAATCTCTATGTCCAATATACTCTTTTGTTGATCCATGTTGCTAAGACTACTCCATTGTAAATTTGGTTCAAACTTGAAAATTTTATAGTCTTCATTGCCCTTTCATTATTTATCTTCTATTCTTCATCTCCAAACATCGTTCCAAAAATGTTTAAGGATATGTGTTGTCTTATCCATGGCTTATTTATGAAAGATATATTTTCAACCTTTAAATTATCACTTTTACCTACATCTACAAAAATATTAAATTCCTAGAAATTGAAATCATCCATGAAAATGATTGCTTCCTTCTCTTCACTGTTGTTTACAACCTTGTAGTTTATTGTCCCTTCATGTGAAATGGTTTCCTTTCTAGCCTTTCTTCCATCTTATATATTTTTCTGATGAGATTTTCTAATTTCTTCATCTTGGGTTTATTGAAATAAAATGTCATTCTCAGGTTCTCTCATCAATATTTCTAGCAATTTAACTCCTTCATCAAATTCCATTAGCATTGTATATGATTGTTATTGTTCATATCTCTAATTCTCTTTCTAGCTATCTTCTTAAGGAAACCTTTCCCTTTTCATTGCAACAATAAGTTCTCATAACTTTGCTTTTGTAGTTGTATCCATCCATTGTTTATGACTTCCATCTTGATTGCCTCCACAAGATAATTATATCTCTCCATTTCTTGTAATATAATTTGGATTATTTTTTTTATCTATCACTCGTTAACGTTCCCCTTTGATATTTGCAACACTTGTATACACATTATCAAATTTTAAAGCATAAGGCTTTCTAGCCTCCCTTGTTGTTGTTGTCATAAAATATTCATGTTGACATACTTTTTCCAAGTTTTTCATGAACTCATCCCAAATTTTATTTTCTTCTTCCTTCAACTAGATGCTCAACATGTTCCTCATATTCTTCCTTAGTGTTCTTATAAACAATTTATTAATAGGATATTTAACCCATTTCTTCATTTTCCATCCACATCTCTAGTCATTTACACTTTCCTGTAGCAGCTCCATTAGTACACTAAGTTGTACTCTCATCTCAACCATTTCTTGGTCAAATTCCTCTTGAATCATCCTCTTCATATTCATGTTATTTATCTTGACATCTTCTTCCATCATGTTGTGGATTTCACTCAAACCATTGTCATGACTATTAGTATTCATCTTCACTTTTTCCCTTTGTAAACTTTTCCTTCTTCCTGAAGCCTCTGCAATAGCAATTTTATTTCACCATGCTATAAGCACCTCACCTAAAATTTTCCTTTTGGTAACACTAGTTAGTTCCTCTAGAACCTCATATACTTCCTCTATTCCTTTATGCTTCTATACTCTATCCACTCTTGAGAGTTTCATCTTCTTTTTCTTCGAACAACTCTGCACACGTTTGAACTTGTGGAGTTGTCTCAACAACTTCTACCCAACCTCAAATGGAAGTTTTCCTTCTCTCTCTTATGTAAGGGTTGCCGCAATATCGTTTTCTCTTTCGGCTACTACTACCTACAAGAAAACACTTTGTTGAAATATCAATTGTAAATCACAAGGTCATTCCTTAAATAAACTTTCTTCTGTAAGAAATATGCTTTCTTGCCTCAAATTGTTGCAATATTCTTTCTACCATCAGTATTCTCAAGTTGTATTCAATATCTCATTACAATTCTCATACAATAAATAGACTTTTGGGTGTCGAGAACTACCAAAAATGCACCCAATACAATGAATAACTCTAACTTCAATGTATTCGTGACTTAACTTTGAATCAAATTCTTACAGGATTTTATGACTTCTTTACATTAAAATAATTTGACTTGACTTTACCCACTTCAAATTAAAAAAAAAATCATTACTCGCATACATGAGACCTTTAGACTTTGCATGACTCCTTTACATTTATCAATTTATATGGTGATCACTTAAATTCAACATACTTTGAGTGTTTGCTTAAATTTGATGATTGCTTTTTCTTTTAGACTCATTCCAACTTATACATTTGATATTATTTGTGATTTTAAATGCTTTAGTGTTCTTTGTAATTACTTGATTACAATGTGTATGAACCATGAGCACTAATAAGTTTTTTCATTATATGTTATTTCTAGTGTCAAACTAAACATAAAAATCATACATCATTATAAATGTATTGAGGATGTACTTAAGATCCTCTTATTTAAAATTTGAATAAATCTAAATATAACAGCACCAAGAAAATGATATCCATTTATTAATATTACAATACATAGTATCAAACTTCTTCTCCTAGATTTGGCATTGCCTCACTGGAAAACCTCATCCTCATTTACCCTTTTAAAAGATTTAATGTAAAATAATTTAAAAGTTCACTTTTAACTCATAACATTAAAGATCCTCAAACATATCATTGGACTTACGAGACTCTTTGCATCAACTTGCAAAGGGAATAACATAAACTTTATCAACTCAATGACAACTTTAGCTTGTTTTTTTTTCAACTTCGACTTCTCACACATAATTCACCTTGAACAAATTAAAAAAGCTTACCATAATTTCTTGAACTTGCATTCTGGTGCATAAATAACCAAATCATTTTGCAACGATGTTGTCCCTTATATACTTCCAGGTTTTGGTCTCTTCATTTGAAACAATTGCTCCTGTAAAGCTGCAACCTCCACCCTTATGGCCTATTTCAACAAGTACAGGCCAAATATCTTCAATGATGAATTCCAGATAAAAATTTTAATTTTATTAGAGAATTATCTTCCTTCTGGAAAAGTTCCTTAAAATTTTGGGCCCACATCTTACATCACAAATATTAAATCCTCATTTATCTTTGAACTATGTAGAGAGGATGAATCTTCAAGAATTTTGAAAGCATGAAATCCAAAGAAATCAAAATTGCATCTTTGCTTTGTCTCTTGACTTTCTCAGCAACCCATTTTCTAAATCATTACTTTGTAATGAGAAATTCAACTTAACAACCAATATTAGTTAAAGAATCTCTCAATAAATTAAACTTCCATGCAACAATATTCTCTATAGCTATATATTTTCCAGCAAAAAAGTTCCTTCCCTTAAATAAAGAAGCAACTATACTAAAAAAAGTACAGAATTTTCCTAATGCATAAATTTCATTACCATTTCATTACCAGATTCTTGCGCCTTTAGTCGACTTGTGACAAAATTCAATCTCCAACGTTTGAAGGATGGTTATGAGTGCAACATATCTACAGCAAATGGATCAATCCCCTCACTTCCACCAATAAATATATCGATGCACCAATAGATCTATGTGGCATATTTTGATACCACCACGTTTTTATATTCTGTCTGATATCTGAAGGTGTGCTCGAGAAAGCGAGTTAGTCAAAATATGACCACCAGATTGATTATTACTAGCAGGAAATGAGTAGTGATTATTACTGGTTCTCTTCCACACTAGCTACTCAACTCTTGTCCAATTCCCAATTTCCAAAGACCAAAGCATAGACCCAAATTACGAGTGCCTTCTGCATAGGTCTAGCCACAAATCACTAATAACTGTGATTAATAATTATTTAATACATAGACACATATTTTTAGTTGAAAACTAACATGTGATTAATGTTTATTTAATACATAGACACATAGTTGTAGTTGAAAACTAACATATAGATGCATATAGATGCTAAGTATGTTATGTGTAGGTTTTCTTTATAATGGAACAGAGCATAAAAATTATGAAAGTAGTGCATAAGAAATGCCACTACAAATGTGTTCTCTATATTATAGTCACTAAAATATCATTTTTTCATATGTAGAGGAATCAGAAACTAGGCCACTCTCGTACTCGTGCGACATAGGGTCGATTCCAGCTGTTACCACTATAAAATATAGGTGTGTATGTATGCCCCTTCCACATGCATAGGTTAATCAGGGAGATTTGAACACCAGACCTCTCCACACATAATATTTCATTTACATGTCCATCCCCAGTTTAGCTGCCCCCTAGGGCTTATAGCCATTAAAATAATGAAATACATATTATTCTTTAGAAAAATATACTTTATGGGCATGTTATTCCCAAGATTAAATTTCCTAATATAACTACATCATATTCTCAAATAACTAGTGGTTGTATTGTAATCTTTCTCAAAAATAGATTAGTCATCAAAGTTCAAATGATTAATTAAACATTTGTAATAAGATCCATGAATTCTGCAAGAAGCCTAACAAATGATAGATACTTGGAAAGTGGAAGTAAAAGGGGTTATTTGATTCCCATTTAGACGAACTTGGTTCATTAGATAACTTGGTTCATTTGATTCCCATATAGATTCTAAGTACCTTATGTGCAAGTTTTCTTTATAACGGAATAGAACATAAAAAATTATGAAAGTAGTGCATAAGAAATGCCACTACAAATGTGTTCTCTATATTATCGCCACTAAAATATCATTTTTTCATATTTAGAGGAACCATAAATTAGGCCATTCTCATACTTGTGTGACACATGGTCGATTCCAACTGTTACCACTGTAAAATATAGGTGTGTATGTATGCCCCTTCCAAATGCATAGGTTATTCAAGGAGATTTGAACACTAGACCTCCTCACACATAATACTTCATTTACATGGCCATCGCCAATTGAGATGCCGCGCGAAGGCTTATAGCCATTAAAATATTAAATAAATGAAATTTATATTACTCTTTAGATAAGAGACTTTATGGGCATTCTATTCCCAAGATTCAATTTCCTAATATAACTACATCATATTCTCAAATAACTAATGGTTCTATTGTAATATTGCTCAAAAATATATAAGGCATCAAAATTCAAATGATTAATTAAACATTTGCAATAAGATCCATGAATTCTACAAGAAGCTTATCAAATGATATATACTTGGAAAGTGGAAGTAAAAGGAGTTATTTGATTCCCATTTAGACCAACTTGGTTCCTTAGATAACATAAATGAGAAAATTTGCACATTTCCTTCTCCAAACTATATGTAATGCCATGCATTTGTACTTGACATAAAGGGATTACCTTTGGGACTATAACTTAATAGTTATAGGAATAGTTTTGGTAAATTTTTCTTTGAAATATATAACTTATATCTCACACATATAGCCTTTCCAATTATGTAGATGGAAACAACACATACTTTTAGAAGTAACATTATATGAGTAAAACTATATCCCTACCCAATGGTTTGAATTGCAAGAAAACATGTCTTCCAATATCATATTTGAATTTCGTTTGTTCAAAATGAGGTGTGTAGGAAAATGAACTCCTAGTCTAAATGGAGCACTCCAAAAGTGACGATGAAATTTTACATTCTTTTTTTGAAACGATAGAAATCATTATTAACGATATGGACGTGGCCTTTTTTGGTACTTGAATGGTCTATCAAATTTGAAATTATTTTCATACATCTTGTGTAGGAATTATGGAAATATCAACAAATGCACCCAATGGTAGAAAGGTCACAAATACCTAGATTAACTAGAAATGTCATTATATCCCACTAACATGTAAACTAAAAAACCATCCATTTTTTTCTTAATGTAAATCCCCTACCCAATATATGAACATAATATACCTATGGATGTTGAAATTGTCGTCACTCTTAGAAAAAAATAACCTTATCTTTCTACATAATTAAAGAATTTAAGGATCAATACCAGATGGAGATCCTTTCTTAACCTATACAAACAACAATTGACTACTGGTAAAAAAGGCATGCATGCAAAGTGTGTAATTGCTTCAATTGCAGATAGTTGTACATAGTTCTACTAGAAAAGCTATTTTCAATTGAAAATAAAATTGTGTACATAATTTTTTTGTAAAATAATTCACTAGAACTATCCTCGAATGTTAGAAATTGAAGGGATTATGACACAATAGCAAGAAATTAGCAATAATATAAGAGCATAACTCACAATCTTATTGGATAAGTAAACATCAAATAGAGATATTCATGTTAATCTTGAAATGAAACATTTATAATCGATATGAACCTTTGGTTTTTAGTAGGATGACTTACAAAGTGAACAATTATCATGAGAAAAAGGGGACACACAAAGAATACAAGAACATTTAAGAAACATTGGTGCATAGGGGAAAATATATTAAGAGAAGATTTTATGACATCAAACAAGGAACTTTCACCCCAAAACATACAACCTAATTGGAAAATGTTTTAGTACACACATTATTTATTTCATTTCCCTTACATAATGGAAAATCCTAGTACTTGATTATAAAATTATATATATAACTTCTCTCAAGATACAAAATATTTATTCTAAAGTATATGAAATGTTCATGCTAATACATTACTATAAATCAAAATCTGGGTAACAAGGACACATGTAGTTTGGTTTTTTTACTAGTAGGAAATAGAGGGCGCTAAATAACGACTTACTTAAGGGAATTTTTCAATAGGAATGAGAACCATTTTTACTTGGGGTACTACTTGTAGATCATCCAAATAATAAAATTTGAAACTAATCCTTAAACCCCCAAACCCTTACTTATTTTAAGAAGACAAATGAACCAAGAAAAAATCATTTATTACAACAAAATCATTGTTACAAAATGTAAAGTGAAATTTTATTAAACTTATTTTCCTTAACCTTGTACTTGCTTGTGAATCTTAGTTATATTCTTTATGTTCATTTATTTAGATATTTTTAGCAAACAATATCAGGAAGCAATAACAACAAAGAGGACATAGATGTAGGCTCTCATCCAGGGCAAAACAACTCCAAGGGGAAATCCCATAAACTCTTCTCTTCTTATATTTTACTTCAAATGAGATAAAAAGACCCAAGCCCTAAACCAAATCCTTCTCCTAGTACCAAGTTAGCTCTTCCTCAAGTCCTTCTTGAATCTACACCAAACTGATATACACTTCAACTTTGATATGCCAGCTACAACACTCCTACTCGACTAGCAACTTCAACATGCAACTTTGGCCCTAAAGTTCTTGAATAAACTCTAATTTGACCTCCTTATGGGACCTTCCAAGATCAAGAAAACTCTTCCTAAGGTCAGCGACATCTAGGTAGAGTTCCCTTCCTTCCAAATACCAGTTTCTGCACTTCATCCTACTGTAACTCAACCTTGCAACTTTGACCTCTTTCTGCAACCTTGAAACCATAGAATTTTGAATGTGTGAGAGAGATATAGTCCAAAAACTAATAAATTTCCTCCTTATTCCTTCTTCTTAACTTCCACTCTCGTTCTTGCATCTACCCAACTATTGACCAAACTCTTTCTTGTAGATCAAACTTGTAAGTGAGTGTCTTCAAATGAAGTCAAAATTATCTTTGTATAGCCTGCCTCTCAAGGGGTCAAATTCCCTACTTTATGTCGACTTGAGGATATCAAGATCGACTTGTACTCTTGGAGATTCCACGACTTTCTAGAGTCAAAAATAAATATTTTTACAATTACATTTTTCCCAGAAGGATCTTATAAACATGATGTTGACTCATTTGACTCATGACAATAAATCATAAGATGTAACAAACCCTATAAGCACGAAGAACATGATTTTACCTAGAATATCATCAATAATGAGCATGAAACCCATCCTTTAATAATAATAATTTTCTTTTCTTTTTTTTGTTTGTTACATAAGATACATATTGAAATGAGTACAACAATTATGAAGACTGAAACTAGTTGCATTTCTCAACACTCCCTCTTAACTAGGGAGGTATTCATAATTGTATAACTAGTACAACATTACATCTCAAACTAAATAGTTCTCAATAAGATTCAGATTGATAAGACATTCTGTAAGCACCAACATTGTCCCTGAGGCCTAACTAGACGAGCTCTTCTTTTGTTCAACAACATTATGCTAGGAGGCTTTATGTGTGATACCGCACTACCTCTCTAATGTAAATACCCATATAGATGTCCACGAGGTATTTTATTTTAGGACTATTCTTATCTTGGATATCCATACCTAAGTCCTCAAAGAATACCAATCCTCTTCAATCACTCTTCTCTTGGATTCTTGTCCCATCCTTAAAAAGAGTCAATCCTTTCATTTTCATGGATGTTATATCCTTAAGGAAACCATTGATGCTTATCCAATCCTTCTTCATTCTCTCTTCATCACCCAAAGAGGAGAATTCACCTGTGATGTTCACCGTCACTCCGTTTCAACCAGAGTGTATATCCCTATTCTCCCTTAATATTGAGAATGTATCCTTTCTCCATATTCAAGGAGACTCTTTTTGTCCCCTCTCAAACTAGAGGAGATTCCTTCTTTCCAATAATGGAATCCAACACCACAAGCATTTTATTTGAGATAACGCTTCCATATGCCAATATAATGCTTAATTGAGATTTCTCAAGCATCAATATAGAAGTTTTTATTTCCTATGTATGAGTTGTAGTCATGATCTAGAAGCGTGGAAATCAAAGATTTATGTCCTATATATGTGTAACTATTGTGATCAATAAAGATATTATACTATGGTTTTGTGTTGTCTATAATAGCTCTCTCATTCTCTTCCAATTTTTCTATCTTGTTATCATAGCTTGTTCTAGCTTGATTCCCTTAGGGGAAGGCCAAGAATATATGAGAGATCCTGGAGTGTTATTGATCCTTTGTAAATGGATAGGATATGATATTGTTTACTATGTGAGTTTTTTTTCAAACAATTTTTTACCAGAACCCTCGTTTTTGCAGTTGAAGGGAGTCATGGCTTGATTTTCTGGAGTGGAGTCACCTGCACATTATCAAAGGAGCATACATCACTGTGATTTATCTGCCATAATAAGACTAAGTTTCATGAGTGTGATATCATCCAATGATTTCTTGTGGCTGTCTGATGCATCGATTTGGATCCGAAATCCATTTATGCCTTCTTCTCGGTACAAAGGTAACTTTTGAAGGTAGATTGTGATCGAGAGTCATGTGGAGGTAAAATCATTATGATCCTTGATATATGTGGTTGTGATACTCTGAAAGGTTATTTCTTGTGACGTAAAATGGTGGAGTGTTTGATTCATTCCTTTCAGCCAATAGGTGGTGTGAAATTCGTGGAAGTGGCCATGATCTTTGCATTCAGCATATGATAAATATGGGTCTGAGAGTTCTTGCAAGTCCCTGACACCAAATTTGACCACACCACCATCAATCTCACTCTGATATTGGCCCATGAGGAAGAGACGCACCCACAAGTGTACAATTTTTCGACTGCATAAATGAATAAATAGAAAGAGAAGGAGCTGGATGAGGAAGCCTTGCAAGAGATAAATAACGGGGCATTGAATCCTGGGAAATCGCCTGGGCGTATTGGTGAGGGTGACAATACAGATGAGGTGATCCTGTATGAAGAGAAAGAGGCTAGAAACACGGTCACATCTATGTTGGAAATCACAAAGAGCAACAAATATCACATTTTTTTTTTGGTAGGGAGGGGTTGTTTCCCATCCCATTTGGTGGCGGAATTGGCAGATAGGACTACAGAGTGTCTGAAGTTGGGTCCAATTGGATATCTACTCATGTATTCCAATCACTCCATCAGTATTGGTGATTCAACAACACAATTTCATTCATAAGGATGAGGTAGCCTTCTCAAAAACTGTGGAATAAATCCCCTTGAGCATATTATGTACCCAATCTCTTGATCTAAGTCACATCTCCATATATTTTCTCCTTTCAGCACTACCAGAGATTACTTTCTGCATCAAACTACCTAATGGTTCCTTTGAAGTATTGGTAAATTCCAAATCTTTCTTTTCTAGATGGATCCATGGAAGAGATGACTTTAGAATTTATATGTTGATTTGTTTTTATTTATATATTTTATATATATATATATATATTTTGTATGTTTGTGGTGTGAGTTGAAGTATTTTTTTATCTCTTTCAATTATAGTTATATAAAGAGTTGGTGGTTCTTAAAATGGAAGCCCCGGTGTCCAACACATCAATTATTATGTGTTAGTAAGGTCAAGTTGTTTGATCAACTTTTGAACTCATTCGATATCTATACCTCCATCTTAGAAACTTATGAATAATCGAAAGTGAAATATCTGACAGATGGTGGTTGGTCCATCGGATGGTTCATTACTTGACAACTCTTATCACAGAAGCCCTGATGAGATGAGGTGTCAATTTTGTTGATCCTGTAATGTTCATCAACGATGGTTAGAGACAGTTACATTTTAAATGGAGTTCAAGTGAGAACCCAAAGATGTGGTGGTGAAATAGCGGTGTTTGTGAGATTTTAAAGTGGATGTGAGTGATGACGAGGAATAGTCAAGCATAGATTTTCCTTGTATTTGTTTTCAATATTTTCCATTAAGCATTAAGGGATGATATTGGAAGTAATACTTCCATGTGTTTTCATTGAGAGTTCCAAAGCATTAATCTTGAAGTTTTTGTTTCCTATGTATGAGTTCTAGTCGTGATCTAGAAGTGTGTAAGCCAGAGATTTATGTCATATATATGTGAAACTATTGTGATCAATAAACATATCACAATCTGCTTTTGTGTTGTGTGTAATCGCTCTCTCAATCTCTTCCAGTTTTTCTAACTTTACAAATTGTCTTCAGAGTATAAACCACTAGTTCTCCATAGCTACATGGATCTCTCTTTCTTTTTCATCCCTTGTTTTCTTTCAATGTATCATGGATCCATTTCCACTATTTCGTTCTTCTTATAGGATCTAGGTCATCTTACTTGCTCATCACTTTCTTCTTCAATCATGAAGCCATTGCATTGAGCATTCTTGATCTTAAATTTGATCATGAAAGTGATATTTATTGACCTTCAGGTTATCTTCTCATACAACTACCCTTTCAATCCCAAGATGGACTCATCTTGAATTTACAATTTCCAAGTACCAGACATTCTCAACACTATTTTTCCATACAGTTGAACTTTCCCAACTGTCATCATGTATTCCTACAACATTATTTTCCTAGTAGCCAAAAATAATATGTTAGCCAAATAACCAAACCTTAAATGAATATAATTACCTCACCATGGTGACCTTCTTGTTCTATCAACATCCACATTGACCATCTCCACTTGATATTTCCTTCATGCATTAGAGTGCCCAAGGATCGAACTTGATTACCAAGTTACAACTTTTATTTAGGATATTATACTAGATGTTAATCAATATCAAATACATATTCTAGAGAAAGTTCCAATCTCCTATACATTTCTTAAGTAATTCACATTCTATCAACATCATAAATACTTAAGAATAATTTTATAAACAAATTTATTCCACAAGATTCTCATACACATGAATCTTATCCACAATTTTCCTTTTCAACATACATTCCTATGCTTTCATTCAATCATCTAACTATAATTCACAAAAGCTTTTTATCCTGACCCATTGCAATCCTTCATCCATTTTTACCATCATGATTCCATATTACATAGAATATACACTATTTATTTCATGATTAATTTCCCAAGGATATCCAAATGATGGTCCTTCTTGGATATTGGTGCATGGTGGTCCATTTAAACAAGATGAAAACCTCTAACATAAAGTTAGATAATATCTTGATGAAAACTATGCAAAATGGTCCAACATTCTATCCTATATGATCTCTACTAAGAAACATACTAATAAATTTCAAACATGTTACTATGATATGCTTAAATTATGCTTATGCATAACATATAAAATAAAATAAAACATTCATAAAGAACCTAGAAGTTAGTGACCCTTCTTTAGTAGTAAATATCCTTCACTTCTTCTTTATTTTCCTTCTTCTTTGTTCTCCCACAACCTTGGCTACATGAGCTTCACTTATATCCTTTCTCTTATTGTTCTATTGATTTTTACATTCCCTCTTGTAATGTCCAAACTTGTGGCACTTGAAACATTGCACCTTGGACATATCTTTCTTCTTGGACATGCCAAACTTTCCCTTCTTAATCTTCTCTACTCAGGCTATAAAGGTTTGATTTTTCTCATTAGGTAAAATTTCATCCTTAACCTTGATCCATTCTATAATGCATTATGCCCATAACTCATCAATGGGATGGCTCTGACTCTCCCAAGAAAATGGCTCTGACTCTGAGTCTATGAACAGCTTGACAACCCAAGAAGATGTGACGAGTAGGTCCATCCTCTTTCTTTCAGCTGAAAAATGACCAATTAGAGAACCCTTAGTTACCCCCAACCACCCTATGTAGAGAGGACCAACATGTGTGTTGTGTAAAATTCCCAATCATGTCGTCGCCACTTGCCCTGACTTAGAAGCGCTACGTCTCTGGTACCCAGTCATGCCATCAAGCGAGCAGGACAGGAACCCCATATCTAGGATGTTTTTCCTAGTCTGTCAAGGCAATCACCATGAAAAAAATTGTACTTATATCCCACGAGAACATCCTCTAATTGATATAATACATACATTAGAGAACAAACGTGAGGATATTCTCAACCGATATAGAAGGCAAAGCACCCCCAGGCCATCTACTCCTTACCCACATCTGTGTAATGTGCACACTGGGATGGCACACCAACAAAGAATGACATAGGTTCAACCTAGGATAACATGTGAACTATGTGACCTGATTGGCCACAGGGTCAATCAGTGAAAAGAACTGAAGCACCTCGCATAAAGTTTTTGCATAGTCTCTTCTCTCCCACAAAGACTTCTCTCTAACCAAGAGAAGATCACACACACTTATTTCCAGATTTGTTCACACTTTCATCATATAATAAAATGTGAACATATATCAAAGCTTAGAGAGACAAGAGTAGCATTAAGTTTACACTCCCAAAAAGAGTTAGACATACCCAAGCCAAAAACATAGAAACGGAAGCAGAAGACCTCATCTTCTACATCAGATCCTTTCCGAGCTTCCACTTCTTAGAAAAAGAGTAGTGTTTATTCCCACACAATCTACTCAGTTGGCATAGTGGTACCATGCACCATTTGCACTGGCCATAACCACGAACCAGAGGCATGCCCGCTAATGGAAACATTCAGGCACCTCTACAACATACACAATTTCCACCCACTGGAAATTACCCATCCTAACGAGGGATCTAGCTTTGTGCTCATGCAATATCCCATCATGGAAATCCCCCCCAAGCCATGATACAACTACTAGGAATAGGGGAACCTGGTTGCCTCATCCTTTTGAGTTACCATGCGCATCGATTACTGTATATGGTTTGACTAAGTCTTTGGACCAAGGTCACGTAGGCAACAGTAACCTGTAACACTATGATAAGCACTTCATAAATGCCCAAAAGAGGTACCACACATTCACACCTCCGAAAAAATAAATTTTCAGTGCCGACAGGTATGCCCTCTCTCATCTTTTTTTTTAGCACATGCCTTTCAATAATATTTGAATAAAGAAGATTCTTTCACTCAGGTTTGTTGTTTTTGCAGATAGTATGCAAACCATTCACCACTCCACTAAAAGTTCCAGAGCAGGTATCATTCTACCCTCAGCATGATAGAGTCCCAGAAAAACTCTACATATCCTGACATCATTTCTCCATCAAAAATTAACCATAGGTTCCAAATACCTGACCATGTTTATCATTACCCCACTTTTTGCACATGATAAACATCCTTGTTGGTCGATAGAGCCTCCCCTCCATGGATCCCATCACCGAAAGTAGACCATATATCACAAAAATATTGACGCCATGGGCATACCACTATATTTCGGGAAGCACCTCATGCCCATTCACCCACCATGTATCAGGTCATGTTTTACCATGTCAAAATAAAACCCCTTTCCCGGATGACCAGTTTTTTCAAGCAGATCGAAAGTGCACTACCGCACCCCACATTTGGCCTACCATACCTCCATCAGCATAGCCCATCTGCGAATTTTTCCATCCGCTTCATCAACCTCACACATGATACCAACCAATGGGTCCCCCACCCTCAGCAAAAAAAAATTCCTCACATCATCAGTGAGTGAAAAATTTCATGTTTTTGGGCACTTGTCTCTGTGTTTTGTACAAACCAAAACCCCATTATTTTATTCTTTTGGTAAGTGTACAATGACCACAAATAGTGCACTATGTCCCCCACCCACCCATCCATTTTTTCTCCCATGGTAGTAGTCCCTGATCACCCTCAGTCGGAGTACAACACCCTCATGCATAAGCCACCATGACATTCATAACCAATATATACCCACCTTGGATGTCCTACTGACTCGAGGGATTTCCCCATCAGAAATAGTTATGACTGCAGTGAAGCTGCTTTTTATACTCTGACCTTGGGCCACTGAATCCCCATCATCAGTTATCAGTCACCCTTCACCATCATGGCTATGTTAAACCTATCACATCCAGGATCCTAATCCCTTGTATCAGTGACCCTCTTGTTTGGTTGAGGCTTCCTTTTTGTCGACATCATCACTTATTTTCCAAAAAGGAAGTGGTACCTTGGATCACCTCTCTCCACACAAGGGACATCACTGGGTGGCACTATGAGAAACATCATTTCCCACATATTTCATTGATCCCCTTGACATTCGACTACAACATAAGTTTCCAAGATGGTATCGTACCTAACAACCATTTCAATTTGAACAAATTCATCGAAGACTCGTTCTTTTATAAGCATCTCTTTCAGCAATGCTTACACGGGAAGGTTCCAACCATGCAAATATGTGTACAATGTGCATTTATATGCCATACCAAGTTTATGCATATGGGTACCACATTCCATGTATTTTCAAAGAAAAAACGCCCCTCAGGGCATCAACAGTTGTCCTCATCAACCAACATATCACTACCATATTAGTGACAGACAAAATCTGTATCTGTCAAGTAGATTTTTTTAGCTAGCCAAAGCATCACAAGCATGGGACATGCCCTCCTCGTAGAAAATTTGTATATATTGTATTATACCATTTCTTGCAGGGATCCCACAGGACATGGTCGCTCTTTGACCCGATGCAGGGTGTCTCCAACTCCAGGCTACATGCAGGTATCTTTCTCTCTCCACACAATACATAGAAAAGAAACTATAATGTATTTTAGCTATATAGTTCTTCCTAAACCTCACACATTAGGGGGCAACTGTTATCACTACAAAATTGGAAAAGAAAAGATGGCATTATTTAATGTCAGGAAGAAGGATTTACAAGGCTGAGAAACATGAGGGAATCTGAAGTTTTAAAAATATCTAAGGTCTAAGAGGAAAAATCAAATTGCACACTGAAGGAACTAGCTAAATGCGCCTTTGCACACACTATTCTTCATTAAGTGTTCCTTTGTGCAACTTTTCCTCAAACAATTCACGCGGTCGTGAGAGTGGTGGAAGTCATCTTCCCAGACCACAAGGCACACTCCAGGACAATGACCCCACACTTGAGGCCACCTAAGGACAACCTCCCAAGAATCCTTAGGACCTCAAGGGAGCAAACAATGGAATAAATGTGGTACACAATGGAATCACCCTCCTCTCTTGGGTCACCATCCACAATGTACCAAGACAGGGAAGGAGGATTTGCATTCTGCTATAAAAGGCCACCAAGAGATGAACAATTTCAGAACACATTTTTATGCTGGCTAGAATTTACCCAAGAAATACTGGCAGTGTGTGATCCAGAGAAAAGATAGAGGGGACTCAGTTGTTTCCCATCCAACAACTCTAATCCACCATAGTAGAGAGAGGGAGACTTTGCACCAAGGTAGCCCGAAATTAAAGACATCCTTGCGTCGGGATTTGGAACTCCCTAGTTCTAAGGGCCCCTTGGAAAGTGGGTAAATGTTTCATCCTTCATTCCTACCAACACTTAATAAGAGGGGACGTAAGAGCCACTATTAGGATTATTGAATTTGTTTGAATCTATTTAGAGTTTTTGTATTATTTTTTTTAGTTTAGTTTTTATGTTTGAATATGCATGTTATTTCTCTATATATTATTTTTATGTTTTAGCATCTTCCACTAACTTTCTTTACTCCATATATTTTCTTCCTGTGACCAAGAACTTAAGAGGGAAAAAACACCCCTCTTAAGGAGGCATGATTTGGTACTTTCGTGTGACAAACACACAAAACACCCCTCCTTGTTTAGATTATGAGGAGTTGACAATGAATTTCTTTGATTATTTCTTTCAATTAAGCTCTTAATTATTCTCTCATGCTCCTATGTTAATCACTCATTATCAACCTTTAGGTTGGCCATTTTTTTTCTTACTAGCAACATTGTTGTTGTAAACCAGGGTTCTTTTCCCAATTGGATCGACATTTTTTGGGTTGGGTCCTACAAAGGGTATCAGAGCAGGCCTTTTAGGTAGCATGACAGGTGATGTGATCATCGTACTACTTCCCCTTCTCATCTCATTCTCTTTCCGTGGAGTAGAAAAAAAACACAATTTGTTATTTTATTTTTTTGGTTTTTCCTAAGCGGGCCATAATGTGGGAACCATGGCTCTAATACTGCTTGTAACATTCTCATCAATTTTTTTTACCTTACTTGAGTAACTCCGCAAATTTTTCCATATTTGATGTAAATATTGATATCTAACTCGATACAATACCAGACATTAATGTTAATTTTCAGATTCCTTATTCTCTTAAAAACTCGGTATAGAAAAATCCTATGTACAATTGTTTACTATGGTCATACTCCCACTTACATTTAATTAATTCCTTAATCGTTGATGAAATTATTGACTAATATGTACATGAAATTTTTATATAAGGTTTTACATGTGGGATTTATTATCTTATAATCAATTCAGGGTTGTGTCCCTCATTAATGTGTAACATATGCTCTAACAAATCAAAGGTTCTATGTGAATGTTATTCAGTTCATTTGGTGGTATGGACCATAAGGTAAATATTTAGATTTTTGTTGTTAAATTATCATAACACACCCTAGATTGTATACCCTCCAGCTGTATAGAACTAAGGTTCTTGGGATTGGTTCCATCTTGGGTTTATCAAAAGGCTAGGGGTCAAAAAACTAAGGTTCTAGATATATGATGGATAATATCCCATTAACTTTATGGAGGTAACTACTTCCTCTCCCATGACATTTCCTACTCTTAGTTGGATCTTCTGTTTCTAAAGAAGGTATCTACAACAACAATGCACCGCATTTCCTGAATTCTTTGGTTACGACAGTCCACGAAGTACTAGGGACATTTGTTGAATTTGGAATGGTTATTTTTCTTGTTTGTTTTCACATGAAGGGTTTTAGCTATTCATTTCCATTATTTCTTATCAGCTTTAAGACTGGTCATACATTTCTTCAGAGACTAATAAATTCTAGGTGTCGGTCTACACTGCACTGTTTCTTGGAGGGCTCTTCTTTTTGGTCTGTGATTCACAAAAAACCCTAACAAATTCTTCTGCATACCGAGAGTGGTTTTAGGTAAAATTTGCAGCTTAAGGGTTATCCTTAGCCTTATCTTCCATTTTTTTATGGTACGTTCCTTTGGTATTAATTAATCTGTTATGTTGTACCTAATCGCCAAACCTTTTTAATTCCATGGAGGTGACCCTACAGGTAACTGTATAGTTTTTTTTCTTTTCAACTTCTCAGTTTTTCCTTGCTAGTACTTAATTCATTTTTCTAACCTCCCATTATTGGGATATTCGTAGGTTAGCTATTTCTCCTTCCCAATTTGAAAAGAATGGAATTTATGAGTGCTTCAATTTTACTCTTTAATTTCACTACACAAGTTCTAATCAAGCTCTTCTATGTATGCATGATGTGAGGTTCTTAAGGGTCTAAAATGGTTATAAGTTAGCGTTTAGTTGCATATATTAGTTCTCATTTTTTTATTAATTATTTTGTGTGTTAGAAACCCTTGTGGTTGGCCATGGGACCATGACTACCCATCCATGTGGTTTTGGCTGTCAAATGATTGTATTTATGTGCACTTATTTAATAGTAGTTTAAGGTGAATTATTTTTGGGGTTTGATTTAAGTTATACTTCGACTGCAAGTTGGGATTTCTTTGGTTTTCTTTGCATGTGGAAAAATAAATCAAAATCCCTCTGTGACCCTTAATCAATGTTACAATGAAGTTGTTTGAAATGATACATTTATGGAAATTCTTGATGTTTCTGTTTCATAAATATTTTCTTTCAGCCAAGGAAATACTTCAGCTATGTGTTATGGATAGTGTTATTATGTTTATACTTATTTCATACTTTCGAAATAATATTTATCAATTATGTACAAGTTTATTTATATCCAATGTATCTGTTTTTGTTTGTAATCTGTTTATTTCATTCTTAATTTCGTGGTAGTATTAGAGAATTAGAGAAAGGTATGCTTTTAGTTCCGTTTAACCGTAAAAAGGACAAAGCCCTGTGTATATGTATATCATATGTAATACCACTTTAATGTTACTTATAGTTCATAGATAGAATAAGAGGTTGGTGGGAATCATTTATGGGACCTACCACATGCCTTCCAACCCTTAATATATAAAAGTTTTCAGGACTATTTTAGGTATATGGTCTATCTTGTTTGGTCAAACAAGACTTGGAGCTAACCAGAATTCATTCACAAACCTTTTTTCTTTATTTTATCACCTAATATCAATATTAAATTTTCAAACCTTCACACCGTATAATATAAAATAAATAGAGACAAAATAACAAACCAAAATCACATTTTACTGATCTGTTCTCCAATAGCTATGCTAGCCAGGAAAATTATAGGGCCAAAATGCTCCACCTTACCAACGAATGCAGTCATATATACTAGGATCCCCCCCGAGCTAGCTTCTCAACAAAATGATTTTTCTAGACAGAGACCATTCTAGGTCTAACCCAAAACATTATTAGACCTCGCCAAGTCTTGTTAGGGTTCGAAATCTGAGAACAAAGTTTTCAACTTTAATTCTGCTGGCCAACTAGCTTAATAATTCATTCCTTACTAGCGTCCTGCCTCCCTCAACAACATCCTGTTTGAGGGTACCGAGCTTAAAAAATTTATTTCCTCTATCCTCAGACTACTCCAACAAGGCTCCAGGAAAACAAGGTTTCCTTAGGCTTTTCCCCTCTCCCCTCTTGACTCCCTTTTCCCTAACTATGACGATTTATCTCTAGGGAGGGGAATAACTTTATTGTAACTGTGTGATGTGTAAAACTCTCATTTATCATCTCCCACCATAATTTTCACAACTTAGCATAGATAATGTTTATTAAGAAAATTTAAATATATAAACATTCATTTTTATCACTTAATTATTCAAGTCCTTCAACATGGCCCACCATTTTTCAAGAAAGTTCAACAAAAGTAATTTAAAATATATACATAATTTCACTAAGGGGTATTACATCTCACCCCCATAGAGTGAAAAAAAATCCTTGATATTTGTTGTTTCCCCTTTAAAACAATTTGGGATATACTTCACGCATAAAATTATCATCCTCCCAAGTAGCCTCTTTCGGGCTAAAGTGCCTCCACTAAACTTTAAACTGGGTGATATCCCGCTTTCGTAGCATGACTTATCTCCAATCAAGAATACACAGAAGATCAGCCAAGAACTCTTTGTCCAGTTTGAACTACATACACAATCATCATAACTGGTATTAGTTCATCATCAAACATTAATTAGAAAACATATAAATAAAATCACTTACAATTACACTATTTACCTATACATCCTCCCAATTAATTATATGTTTAGCATAATATGCAAAATTATTTAACAAGGAATCATGTAATATGTTACGTATACATATATGGCTTGGAAGAGCCATTTGATGCACTACAGGACCAATTCGAGAAAGTATTTGGAAAGGGCCACAGAATATGGGAGCCAATTTTTCACAATTTCCCCAACTTAAAGTGATAGCCTTAGGTTTAACTCTTACATACACATGATATCCTACTTGAAACTACATTTAAGTTCATATTTTATCTACATAAGTGCTATGTCAATATTAATCATATTTCAAATTAATTCACACTTTCTTCACAATATGCTCCATCTCTTTTAAATTTCCTAGTCCCAGTATTAGTTTATCTTCAGGGTTATTCCAATTAATAGGATGATTTCACCTTTCATGATCTGAAAGGACTATATTATTTTCCTGTGCTAACTATATTTTCAGTGAAAAAACATGTTCATATTTGTCTCCAATTTTTTGCTTAAGGATTGAGGAATTTAACCATGAAAAATAGATGAATTTTTGAATTATAAGCATGAAAATAAGCCTAAATAACACTGAACATCAGTGTATAATAGAGAAATAAAACCACACATAATATCTACACAACATACATGATGAAGTAGTTCACCCCTCTTGGGCTACATCTGTTGTTCCAGTTCTTAATGGCATGCCCATCTTTCATTATGCTCAAAATTTTGCAAATACATGTGTTTACCAGCCTCCAATGGTTTTTTTCTCTGCACCAATGCCTCCAAAATGCTCAAATTAGTCTAGGTAGACTCTTATTTCACCCAAATTGGTCGAAAAATGACCCTCCTAGCCTTTTTCCAAATATCTCCTACAAACCCTCCACTAAAACTGGAAAAGTGCAGTTAACTACAGTTAAAAATAGTAAAAACCTCTTAATTCTAGAGACATGCTTAAAATTGGCCACGCTAACTGGAAACTTTAACCAGTAAGGGGTAGGGGATGGCCACTTGCCGACCCCCAAACCCATGGTTTATTTAAACTCCACATTTAAGTTAGAGCGAAATCCAGAGTGGAGATGGAGTTCCGAAATGATTGAACTAACTGTTTGGTGGCATGTGAGAAGGTTTATCATTAAAGTTTTTAATACCATCGGAGCAACAGTTATTAGCAGTCAGATGTTACAACATATGTCACGATTTTCAAATGCTATGTGAACACTTCAATCAAGGTTGTTAGCGAGCTGGGATCACCGGTAATGCCCTGTCCCCCCCCATTTACAGTAGTTGTAAACATTAAATAGTTCTGGTGCTCTATAAGGTTAAGATTCACATGGTAGCTCGGACGGCAGAGAGCTTTATGGTCGCGCCGGAGGTCGCGGGGTCGAACCCCCCGAACCCAATAAAATATTGGTAAACTGTATAGGGGACACGTGTCAGCCTCAAGGCTAGTCACATGTCACCCATCCATTGGCCCAAAAATACAACGTACAACCACATCAACAAATCAAAATGCACCACTTGGTGAAATATCATTGGCTTGGAAAATAGAATATTCTCAGGAATATTCCCATTTTTGCCGACTCTACCTCTGCATGCTGATTGGGCATCCCAATCAAACCTGTCACAAATTTAGTTGTTTGGGAAATCGATCAGAACGTGAAATCTCTCTCATACGACATCGGTTTTTTAAACCATTCACAACGTCAAAATCACAATGACAATATCTACCCAGTTTCTTAGTTTTCAGTACAGTTTCAAGCACTTTCAAGTTTGAGAAAAATTCATGAACTCCTAATCACACCTCCTCACTGGGAAGCTTTTCGACCCCAAAATCTCTCTGGATTATTGATTATGAAGATGAGGAGACTGTGTCCTTACTCTTCCAGTCTTTATCCATTGAAATATTCCTAATGTCTTCAATTGGAGCTTTTCATGAAAAGAGAATTTTTTCATTGATTTTGACGACCATCTATTGCTGTCTTTGACACCATCATGCTACACATTTTTTGAATTAGAAGAACAACAATCTATTTTTGCAAAAGAAATCTTGTTTCTACCTTGGTCAATAATCAAATGAAACTTGGAATCTTTCTCACCTTGCACTCTATCATTACAACAATTTTTAGCTGATTTTGCCTTGAACTTGTGTCGACTCTTGACCAAGTTTCTTCACCATTGTAATGTGTCGTTTGGAAGCTAGTAATGAAAATTTGTGAAACCTGTGCCTTCTTTGCCGAGCTTCTTTTTCCTCTCTTTGAACTTTGCAACCTCTTGCACTAGAACCTTATTTTCAACACCAATGTTGACTGCTGAAAATGCTTGTCATCTTCTTTCAAAGATAACCCGTTATTAATCTGAAACAATTCATTAAAAAATAAATAAATCCCTTCTTAATAAATTACATTAATCCCTTATTAGCACAAAATCAAACCTGTTATCAATCTGAAACAACTCATTACAAAATAAATAACTCCCCTTCTTATTAAATTACATTAATCCCTTCTTAGCACAAAATCGAACCTTAGTTAATATTAATAATATGTAAAAAACCTAATGTAAAAATAAAAAATTTAAATCATAGATGTAGAATGAATTTATCTTATTAATTATATCTTATTATAATCTAGGTTATACCTTCATTTGATTAACTAAAACTAAATAAATCTATTATACATAACCATAATCATCATTACTTAAATTTGTAAGTATTACTAATATTAATTATTAATTGAAAAATAAAATACTTAAAAAAAATTAGTATTATGTAAACATAAGGCTTTATAACCAAATAAATAATAATAAATAATAAATAATATTAAAAATATTTTAATTTTATAAATCTAATTAGAAATAAAAATGGGTAAAAAATAAACAAAAGTGAATAACTAATTAATCAAATAAATAACCTTTTAAAATTATTAGAAATTGGTTGGCTCTTGCACCCATCACCTTTTTTGCTCTATTTATTTACCCTAATCTATCCTCTTCTTAGCAGGTTTGTCCTGAAGATGAGTCTTGATTTAGACTTGAAACGTGGACTAAAAAAGAAGACTGTGGAGAGTCCGAGTTTTGCATCTAAAAATCTACACCACAAAAACCTCAAATCTATAAACTCATTACATATATCAGCATTTGTTTGAAAAATATGATGCAAAACATCTCTTTGTTTTATCGTCATCAATGTCAATTTTTGGCTTGCATTGACTAGCCTCTTCATTTTCCCTGAATTAACTAAAGAAGTATTTTGTTTCTTGCGATGAGCTCTCACAATATACTCCTTTCCATATTTGAATAAATGGTATTTTTTCTCATGGTGGTGGAAGATCGCTTTCCTGTCATACAAGTAAGGATTTCCCAACACAATACCTTTTATGTCAAGAAGAACCACATATAATTCAACTATGTCAAAAAAAATTGCAGTTATTGCAAACCACAATATACACTTCATTGAAACCTGTAAATTTGCATCCTTATAAATCCAACCAAGTGGATATGATTTTGGATGTGGAATGTTATCAAGATTAAGTTTCTTGACCAAGTATTCAGATATTATGTTCGCTTGTGATCCATTGTCAAACAATGTGTCAATCTTGGCATGTTTGGATATGACCCTCACATGAAACAATTCAATTCTCTCTTCTTCGTTTGGAGCTTGTATGTGACAGTTTGATGTAGTAGTAATAGGTTTATTTTCAATTTCTTTCCCCTTCATGTTCTTCAGTCCCATGGCTGTAATTTTTGTTTCATCTCCTGAATTTGACCCTAAGTCTTTTTCAGTTATAGAAACAGTTTGTCCTTTCTCTTTGGCTTTCAAGCTATCTAGTTTCAATTCTGGATGAAGTTTCCAACAATGGTCTTCATCATGGAAATTTTTTGAATTGTTTTTGCAAAAGAATTTTCCCTTCTCTTTCCTGATATTCACATTCTTATTTTTCTTCCATTTTCCTTTAAACCCATTTTCCTCTTTCTCCTCTATGTTTTGTTTTCCCCTTGCCTCCAAGTGTGTGTCTTGTAGACAAACTTGATCTAGACTGGTGGGGTTAAAAATGAGAATAGTATGTCTAAGGTAGCTATTTAAGCCTCCTACGTACTTGAGCGAAGTATCTTGGCTCTATAAATATACCCCTAATAAGAGAGATCTTCTCCTAAATTCTTGGTTGTAAACTTGTACATTCTTTCCTTTAAATTGTTTAAAATTTTGCAAGTCTATTATGGATTTTTGCATGTGAGCTAATGGATAAAAATGTTGTTTTATTGTAGAAATGAAATCATTCCATGATACAATAATCTTACCACGCTTCTTGATCTCCTCCTTTGACTTGTATTCCCGCAAAACAAGTGTTGCACCTTCCATTCTCAATGAAGCTAATTGGATTTTGGTATCATCATCATGAAAGTTTTCGCTTCTCAAATAGGCCTCCAATTTCCTAATCCAATTATCAAGCTTTTCTGCATTGACTTCACCATCAAACATTGGAAATTCAAACTTCACATCATGTTCTAGAAAAGGACTTTTACCAGTGTTATTTGACTTGTCTGGCTGATGTACTGAAGATGAAGTAGATGATGATGATGATGATGAGGGTGAGAATGGTGACTTTCCACTGTCTCCATTTCCTCCATTTCCCTTCTTTGAATTATCTTCATCATTGTGACCTCCTGATGATCCATGTCCTTCCTTGTGAAGTTTGGATCTTTCTCCTTCTAGTTTCTCATTCCTTTCTTGATAAAGGATTCTAACCATCTCAGTCAAGTCAAGAAATGATTTTCTGTACACTCTTTATTCCTCTTTGGGATACATTTCTTCATGGATTTATTCTTCCTCTTAAGGCATGCTTAACGGTGCCTCTGCTTCTTTAGGAGGTGAACTAGGTGGTGGATAATGTGGCAATATTGCCCTCCTTTTCTGTTGCTCACTTTGATAACCTCTTGCTTCCACCAATTTTCCTTCTCCTCTCTTGAGCTTGAGCCTAGTAAGCATGTGAAAACTTGCAAACAGTTAAACAAATATTTTCACACAAAAAAACTAGAGAATAAAATCTAGCTCTGATACCAACCTAATCTAAAAGGACTATATTATTTTTTTGTGCTAAGTGTCTTTTCAGTTACAAAACATGTACATATTTGTCTCCATTTGTTTTCTTAAGAATTAAGGAATTTAACCATGAAACATATATGAAATTTTGAATTATAAGCATGAAAAGAAGCCTAACTAACAATGAAAAATAGTGTATAATAGAGAAATAAAACCACACATAAGATTTACACAAAAAACATGACGAATCAGCTCACCCCTCAGCTACATCTGCTAGTCCAGCTCCCAATGGCATGTCTATCTTTCATTATGCTAAAAATTTTGCAAATACATGTGTTTTCAAGCCTCCAATGGTTCTTTTATCTACACCGATGGCTCCAGAATGCTCAAATTATTCTAGAAAGACTCTCGTTTCACCCAAATCGGTCGAAAAATGAGCCTCCTAGCCTTTTTCCCAATATCTCCTACAAAACCTCCACTGAAAGTGGAGAACCGCAGTTAACTGTAGTTAAAAATAATAAAAGCCTCTGAATTTTAGAGGCACGCTTAACCTCTGCCACGCTAACCAGAAAATTTAATCGTTAAGGGGTAGGGGTGGCCACATGCTGACCCCCAAACCTGTGGTTTATTTAAACTTCCCATTTAAGTTGGAGCAGAACTCGAAGTGGAGACGGAGTTTCGAAATGGTTGAACTAACCGTTTGGTGGAATGTGACAAAGTTTATAATTAAATTTTTTAATATTTTCGGAGCAACGATTATTAACCATTAGAGGTTACAACATATGTCGTAGTTTTCAAATGCCATGTGAAGACTTCAATCGGGGCCGTCGGCAGGTTGGGACCACCGACGGTCCCCACCCCCCATATACAATAGTTGTAAATGTTAAATAGTTTCGATGCTCTATAAGGTTAGTATTCATGTGGTAGCTCGGAGGGTGGAGAGCTTTGCAAGAATGCGGGAGTTCACGGGATCGAACCCCCCATACCTAACAAAATTTTGGTAAATCATACAGGAAACACATGGCAGCCTTAGGGCAGGTCACGTGTCACCCATCCATTGGCCCGAAAATAAAATGTACAACCACATTGACGAATCAAAATGTGCCACTTGGAGAAATATCATTGGCTTGGAAAATGGAATATTCTCAAGCATATTCCCATTTTTGCTGATTGTACCTCTGCATGCTGATTGGGCATCCCAGTCAAACCTGTCACAATTTTGGTTTTTTGGGAAATCGACCAGAATGTGATATCTCTCTCATACGACATCAGTTTTTTGAACCGCTCACGGCATCGGAATCAGAACGATGAGATCTACCCGGTCGCTCAGGTTCAGTAAGTTTCGATCACTTTCAATTTTGAGAAAAATTCATGAACTCCTGATCATTTCACCCATACAATACTTTGAATGGTCCCATATTTAGAGAAGCACGATAGTTGTTGTTGTAGGCAAAATCTACCAGGTGGAGATAATCCTCCCACTAGGTTGGTTGTTGCATAACATACATTCTTAGCATATCTTCTAATACTTGATTTAATTGTTCATTTTTTCCCATCCACCTGTAGATGGTAGGAAGTATTGAACTGTACTTGAGTATCTAATCTAGTAATCAAAGCCTCCCAGAAATAAAAAGTAAACTTCACATCTCGGTTAGAGATTACTACACTAGGTATACGATGCAAATGTAAAATTCCTCTTATAAATGTGTCAACAATTTGAACAACTTTATAAGTTGATTGTGCATGAACAAAATGTGTTGATTTACTTTGCTTATCCTCAACAATTTTTTTAGAGTCATTTTTCCTTTTATACTTGGGTAAGCCTATAGTAAAATCCACGTGATAGTTTTTGTTTTCCACTTAGGAATGAGTAATGGGTGAAGTAAACTTGTTGGGTGTTGATGTTCAACTTTTACCTATTGACACACTAGACATTTGGCTAAATATTCTTCCACTTTCTTCCTCATGCTAGACCAAAAATACCATTTTCTTAAGGCTATAATTAATTTCTAGTAACCGGGGTGGGTAGCATAGGGGCTTCTATGATGTTCATCTACAATTAGTTGTTTAATAGTTTGCTGATTGGAAACATAAATTTTGTTCCTATAAATCAACAAATTATTCTTATTAATTCCATATCCCAATTATTTTTCATAGCTATTCTATTGCTTCGTTTTCTACCATAAAAAATAATATTCTGGGTCTCTTTGAGCTAATTCTTTAATATGATTGGTAAAATAATTTTTTATTTCACTAAATAAAATATCATAAATACAATTCAACCTCCTACCAGGGAATCCGCCACCCGATTTTCCTTACCTTTAAAATTATTTATATCAAAGTAAAATTCACTTAAGAAATAAATCCATCGTGCTTGTCGAGCATTAAGGGTGGGTTTTTTAAAGAAATTAGTTAGACTACTATGATCGGTCCAGAAAATGAATTTATTTGCTAACAAATAATGTATCCAGAACTTTAAATTATGAACTGCCACTATTAATTCTAAGTCATAGGAATACTATCATTTTTAGAGCTCTTTTAACCTTTGGTACTCATAGGCTACTACCTTGCCTTATTTCCTCAATACGCCTCCGACCCCTTCTTGACATGAATCTATATAGATAACAAATTCTTTTTTTGGGTCTATAATCATTAGAACAGGGGTTGTAGTTAAAAAATGTTTTAATTGATCAAAACTACTTCGAATTTTGTTGTCAAGTTAGAAATTTTCCCCTTTTCCTATAAAGAGGTTATGGGGTAAGCTACTCTTGAAAATCCCTATATAAAACAACAGTAATAGCCCGTTAATCCCATAAAGAATCTGATGTATGCTACATTTTTCAGAATAGGCCATTCCATAATGGTCTTAATATTTTTTGGATCTACAACTATTCCTTCCTGAGTGATCACATGCCCCAATTATTGTATTTGATCTTTATAAAATTGACATTTGCTATATTTTTGATATAATTTGTGTTCCCGTAAATTCTAGAATACTATTTTCAAATTTATTTTATGTTCGTTAATGTTCTTTGAAGAAATTAAGATATCATCAACGAAAATTAATATGAACTTGTCAAGGTATTGCTGAATATATTGTTCATAAGCCACATAAATGTGTCCAGAGTTTTTCTAACCCCAAAAGGTAGGACTACAAACTCGTAGTTCCCATAATGAGTCCTAAATACAATTTTTTTCCCCATATTTTATCTATATTTGATGGTACCTAGATCATAAGTCAATCTTGGAAAACACAGTAGTGCCCTTAACCTGGTTGAATAAATCGTCGAGCCTAGTTAATGAGTAATTATTTATAATGTTTAACTTATTTAGTGGTTGATAGTCAGTGCATAACCTTAGAGTGTCATATCTGTTTTTGAAAAAAATTACAGGAGCTCCCCAAGGCGATACACTTGGGAGAATGCATTTTTTATCAAGCAACTTATGAAGTTGCAATTTTAATTTAGTTAGTTATGATATTCTCATGCGGCAGGGTGTCTTACCATACTCAAGTGTATCTTTGAATTAACTCAATTATAACATTGATATCTTTCTTAGCGGGAAATCTAGGGATATCATCCAAAAACACATTAGAAATTTTTTGGACAATAGGTAAATTTTCTAAACCAGTTGTATTCTCTTAGAATTAGTGTACCCTACTTTAACTGCATCAATTTTACAACCTTTCCTAATGCATTTTCCTATCTTTGATGTTGTAATGCGTCTTAATTTCAAATATCTTATTATCCATTAGATTTCCTTTCTAGAACCCCCTTCTTCGACAAAACTAACAGTTTTTCTTTTACAATTTATAAGGGACCAGTATTTTTCCAATGAATCCATTCCAATCATAATTTCGTAAGAACCTAAGGGAAATATATTTAAATTCACTTTTATGGGTTAACCCGCTAATTCGACAAAACAATTTTCCACTTTTTTTGCCACTCTCCTTTTTTCCCTAGTGGCTAACTTTACCAATCACGGGGTTTTAAACTTACTAGCTTGGAAATGACACGACTCCACTATCTTATGACTTATATAGCTCAAAATTTCACCAAGATAAATTAAAATAGACACAATATGGTTGTAAATCTTACCTTCAAATTCAATCATCGTGGGTTTGTATTCAGCCTACTGGTCTTCTAGAGCAACATTGATTTTGGGTAAACTCTTTCCCACCTCCCCTATAGTATATTCCTCTTGAATATTGGTTGCATGCTCTGTTCTTCCATGATAATGAAAATTTTTAAATATTGTGAGATTCCTTGCAACCCCAACACTATAATGGTGGATTCTATGGTTGATTGCAATCAAGTTTGTTTGGTGACTCTACTAGTTTAATTTCATTATGTCGAGGTTTCTGTTGATTTCTCTAGGAAGGATTAGCTTTTTTATTTATGTATGACCCCTTAGCATTCACAATTTTTTCATGCTTCATATTCTAAGGGTATTTATGTTGTTTCTTTGCTAATCATGCTTTATTATCATTATCTCCTTTTTGTTTCATTTTTTTGGTAGCAGATATGTGATTTACGAACAACTTCTTCCATTGTATTAGGATTATCGAACTCCAATCATTCCTTCATAGATACATACCTATTGCTTGTAAGGAATTTCACCTTCGCCTTTTCTTCTCTTATATAAGAGGTGTATCTTAATTGAGAATTAAATTTCTCCACATACTTGTCCATGGATAGTTGACCCAATCTGAGGTCATGAAATTCCTTGGATTTATCATCATAAAATCACTTAGTTAGGTAGTTTTTCTTAAAATATTGTTTTAATTTTTCCCATAATATTTCGTGTTCATCAATTCCTTGTACCGCCTTAACCTCCTCCCACCACAAAGTTTCTTTCCCTTGAAGCTAGTATATTGCTAAGTGAGCCTTCAAGTTGTTGTCACACTAGTAAATTTGAAAGTATATATTAATACACACTAGCCATTATTCCACAACTTCCTTCGATTCACCATCAAAGGTTGTTGGATTAATTTGTCTGATTTATCCTTGTAACTAATTTTTCCGTATTTTTTCACCTTTATGTTTTCTTCCTGTGTATGTGTGTTTGACGCATGAATGTACCAAATCACACCTGCATAAGAGGAGTGGTTTTTCCCTCTTAAGTTCTTGGTCATGGGAAGAAAATAAAAAGGATTCAAGAAAGTTAGGGAACATGCTAAGACATTAACATACTAAATAGTGAGATAGAATTCATATTCAAACACAAAAACTAAAATAAAGCAAATAATACAGAAGCTCTAAATAGAGTCAAAACACTTCAATAATCCAAACGGTGGCTCTTACATCCCCTCTTATTGAGTGCACAGGTTTGAAGGATAAAACGTTTACCCATTCTGCTGAGTGCACTAGAACTATGGAGTTATAAGACTCGATGCAAGGATGTATTTACTTTTGAGCTACCTTAGTGCAACGTCTCCCTCTCCCTACTATGGTGGACTAGAGTTGTTG
>CM076577.1:415658083-415813083 GCA_034641835.2 Pinus albicaulis
CTTTGCAACTTTAGGGGCAATTGCTAGTTTAAAGTCTAATTCTTTAAAGGGTGCTAGCTCAATGGAAGAGCACCTGCTTTACAAGCAGGAGGTTGGTGGTTCGATTCCATCGTGCCCTGATATTCATATATAGGGAATGACGAAGATCAGTTTTTGGTGACGGATACTCTTTTGACCATCACCAATGAGCTTATGGTGACATTTTTCGACCCTCACCAAAATATGAAATGGTGACGGTCAACGAACGCCACCATATATACGCATCAATAGTGACGACCATTAAAGGTTCGTCACCATAAATCGTTGTTGTTGATATGAAATGGTGAGGGTCACTGTTTGTCATTATAGTCATTATTCGTGACGAACCTTGATGTCACCAATGAGTTTATGGTGACGGTCATTGAACGTCGCCATATATATGCACCAATAGTGACGGCCATGAAAGGTCCATCACAAAAAATCGTCACTGTTCATATGAAATGGTGACGGTCACTATCCGTCATTATAATCAATATTCATGACGGACCTTGAATGTCACCACAACACATACTTTCGGCGACGCCACCTTTGGTGACGTTCATTTTTTTGGTGACGGAGGCTATTGTCCGTCACCATTGCTCATATGAAATGGTGACGGTCGCTATCCATCACTATAAATCATTATTGGTGACGGACCGTGAATGTCACCACAACACCTATACTTTCGGCGACGCCACCTTTGGTGACGTTCAATTTTTTGGTGACGGAGGCTATTGTCCATCACCATTGCTCATATGAAATGGTGACGGTCACTATCCGTCACTATAAATTATTATTGGTGACGGACCTTGAATGTCACCACAACACCTATACTTTCGGCGACGCCACCTTTGGTGACGTTCAGTTTTTGGTGACAAAGGCTCTTTTGACCCTCACCAATGAGCTTTTGGTGACCATTTTCGCCCCTCACCAATGTGCTTTTTTCTTGTATTGACTTGTAGTGATAAGGTATAAGAAAGGTATGTATAACAAGGTTTTTGATATGCTTTCTATGCCAATTGTTAGTGTATCCATTATTCTTAAGCATAATTCTATTAAGCATAATTCTATCATGCATGGGAGCTATGTAGAGCAATATGATTTAGATAATGATTTCAAATATTTATGTGTTACTTTGCGTCAAGGTAACCAAGTAGGGGAATTGGAATATCATGTGCATGATAACTTGTTGTATCGTCTTGGAAAGTTATGTATTCCATAGGGGGGGAGAGTCAACATCATAAAGGAAGTGCATACTTCTCTTATTGTTGTTCATTTTAGTGTAGTTAACAAAGTGGCACAATTAAAGAGATATTGTTACTGGCCTCATATGCTTGAAAGTGTGTCACGATTTGTAAGAGCATGTTCATTATGTGTTGTTAGTAAGGTTAGCAATAGAAAGTTGGATTACATACAACACTTCCAGTACCTTCCCATCCATGGGAGAGTGTTTCTATGGATTTAGTAGTAGATCTACCTATGTCTAGGAGAGGTCGCAATTATCTTTATATAGTTGTGGATAGGTTCATCAAAATGTGTATTTTGATGCCTTGTAAAAAGCAGGTTACAGTTGAACAAACTGCTCAATTTTTCTTTCAGAATGTATGAGTACATTTTGGGTTCCCCACATCATCGAGAAATTTTGGTTAAGCTTATGGGGACTCATGGACAACAAATTGAAAAAGAGCATAACATTCAATCCAAAAAAAAATGGCCAAACAGAGGTGGCGAATAGAACAATGATACATCTTAGGAATTTGGATTTTGTGATCTATAAATTATTTATAAAATATTTTTGTGAAAATCACATTCGAGAAAATTGTGTCAACAATTTGCTCGAATGTGATTTTCACCGAAAGATTTTATACATGATGATACATCTTCTTTGTGGTTATTGCAGCAAGCATCCTAAGCTGTGGGATGAACATTTTCACTATATTCAACATGCTTACAACTGGGCCAAGCATTCATCGACTCAAACATCGCCATTTGAGGTATGCTTGGGAAACTTGCCCAAATATCCTTTATATTTTATCTTTTGGAAGGATGTTGTTATTGAGGGACATAATGACATAGATAAGGCCAAAATACTCATTGAAAAAGTTCAATTGGTACAACAAAAAGGTCAAGAACAGTTGGAAAAGAGTCAAGATAAGTACAAGACAAGACATGATAAGCATCGTGTGGATCACAATTTCCAAGTCTATGATGAAGTTTGACTTCACATAGCAAAGAGGGACTCCAAGGAGAAGGTAAGAAACTGAAACCAATTCGATATGGTCCATTCAGGATTTTGGAAAAGATTGGTAATAATGCCTTCAGGTTTGATTTTCGTTCATATATGAAAATTTATGCAGTTGTTAACGTTGCTAATTTAAGGTTGTATGAGCCTCCTTTGATTCAAGATTAAGGAGAGAATGTTCAGATTCCTTCATTTGAATATTTCTCTCCTGAATATCTTGAAGAATTGCAACAACACACCATCCTTGATAGGAAAACAATGACTTCAAAACGAGGGAACATGGAGTACCTTCGTGTGGGGCTCAAAGGAACAAATCCAAGAAAATCCAAATGGATTGAGATTGGAAGGGTGAGGTAACTATACCCTCATCTGTTTGTTAACTGAAAGTGATCTTTTGGAGGTCCAAAATCTTCCAGTGGAGAGGAATGATCCAGTGGATCAGTAAAATACTCAAAATTTAAAGTTCTTGAAATGGCTTGAAACTGGCGCCAAAACAAAGACCTTGTCACCTCGAATCCAACGCAAATCATTTCACTTAAAACTGATACCTTATGCCCCTGATATCGCATTCTGACTGTTTTCTCAAACATCTAAAATTTAAAAATTAAGTTGCAGGTAGCCCAATAAGTAGTTCGTACGCTGATTAGGAATTTTACTGGGCAGTTGATTTTATTTTTATTATCCAATCGTTTGATGACAAGTGTCACCTTCAGGTTGGTCAAAATCTTGTGGTTGTGATTGGTTTATGGGTTGATGAGTTGGTCGAATCATAAGAGGCCACATGGGCCAATAGGTTGCCACCACGTGGCCTCCCAAAGTTAGTGCAAAATTTTTTATGGGTCTCAACCGACCTCCGAGCAGATCAAACACACGACCTATCAACTGGAAGCACAACACTCCACCGTTCTTCCAACCATGTTCCTTATTATACATAGTCATCAAATTCCATTTAAATTTTGATGCCATACGTATTTGGGGTCATGGCAGGGGTAAACCTCTGGCCCCCGATCCACCCAACCCACGAGACCGCAGGTCAGGTGGCCAGGGACGTGGGGCTAACCCTGACCTCGAACCATACATTAAAACACAACTACCATGAGTTAACCAATAGTTCAAACCAGTAGCAGAGACCACAAGTTATATTTCCATACCACAGTTTGTAGCACAGTTCAAACCTCCAATGGGTACTAGCCTTACCACCATCGAGTCACAGTCAATGCGTGAGTTGGTTATGGCTTTGGCGCGCAAAGTTTCAAAACTTGACCGGCGAAGTTTAACCAAACCAAACCAACCTACCACAGTTCGGAGGTGGGTCAAGAAAATGGCACGGTGGTTCAAACTGACCTCGAATCTAACGATGTGTATTGCGCCAAGTGGCCCTTGATGATTAGTTTATGGGGGTTCTTGACATTTAAATTGTTCGACAATTTGCACCTGAACTAGCACGAATCTCGTCGACGCAGGGCAAATTTATCGCCCCACGTGGCCGAAAAAGGAAGAATTTGTAGGATGGATTGCAGGTGGGTGAAAATTAGAGGACACGTAGCACGAAAATTTATGTGGAACATAGCTCAGTCATTTTTTGACCTTTTTGAGTGCAGAAAGAGCCAAGCTAGGGGTTTTTTACTGTTATGGAGTCATTGGAGACAATATTTTTGCATTATGAGCATTGAAAATTGATGTAAACACATATTTTTGAGCATAATGAAAGAGTCCCAACATTGGAAGCTAAACCAGGAGATGTAGCCCAAGAGGGGTGAACTCCTTCACCATTTGTTGTCTTTTGTTTATGTTCTGGTATTGTTATCTCTATTATTTCCTGCAAAACTGAGATAAAAATAATCTTTTATGTGTTAATGTAACTTACACAATTGCATAAAAACCTAAAACATTTTCCTTGTAATTTTCATCAAAAAAAACCTTCAAGTTTATATATACAAATCATTTTATATGACACTTTCCTGTATAACATTTTTTTGATTAATAGATTTAATTAAAAGCACACGAATGTAATATTAATTTTGACATAAATTTCAACTTTTGATATGTAAATATTATTAAGAATATTTTAAAATAATTATTGATAATAAAATTAAAATTCTAAAAATTGTATTCTAAAACAACAAACCGGTGATGGCAATGTCGCTGTTTTTTATTTTTTGCACATTGCCACTATGTAGATTTTGTTTATCGTGTAAGAATGACTGACATTTCAAAAATATCTAAAAGTTATTCTTTAAAAAACAAAAAACAAAAAAAACACTTACTATAATATTAAATTTAATAAAAAAAAGATTTCGAGTAACAAACATCTTTAGTTATCAACGTTGACAAAGCCTCTTCCCGCTTAGAAGCACATAGTTTTATTTATGCAATCCATTTATCACTTTACTATAGGAAAGTAAATATATGGTAAAATTTGTTAGGAGATGAATGCATATCTTGCAACCAAATATGTCTACTCAATTGAATTAAAAAAATGGGTCATAATATATTGATTATAAAATTGACATAAACAAATTGACATCTTACTAGCTTTTAGCACGAGATGGCCAAATAAAAACCCATTGAGTCAAATATTTGATCATTTGAGAATGTTTATACAACTTTATCATTATTGTTAAAAGTAAAAAAATAATGGAAATAATTAGTTACGGCATTTTAATTATTTTTTTCCATTATGTTTTCACCATTAAATTAGTAAAAGAACTTTAGTATCAAAATTTTCATTTATTAAACATTTTTGCCATATAAAAGTTTTTTTTCTTAATTGTATAAAAATATTCTATATAATAAAAATATATAAAAACTGAATATTGGTTTATTAGTATTTTTTAAACTCAATCATTCTATGAAAATTGAAAAGAATTATGAAAAGAAAAAAGAAAAAAGAAATAGAAACAAAAACATGGTTGTTGTTAGATTCCACTTTCCATTAGTGACAATGTATGTATTATCTCTATATGTAGAACTCTGCATTAATGATAACTTTATCCTCAGGTATCTTTAAAATTGTAATTTGTATCTCAACATCTATTATGGATTATTTTTCAATTTCATTTTTTTTTAATGAATTTATAGTTGCTAAACAATATTATATATATTTCTATATAAAAATATTACTTAAAATAATTCTAGTTAAGTTTTAAGATTAAATTTTTAATAATTATATTATTTAATATATATATATATATTTAAAATTAAATACATTAAAATTATAATTATAATTATTATTAATTTATCTTTAAAGACTATAAAACCATATCTTCATTTAAAAATCACTTACGATGTGGGGAATGTATAATTAAAAATTTACATTTAACAAGAAGTTTGACGCTTATTTTGACCAGATAATTAATTTTTATTTCTAGAAATGGATTTTTTCCTAAATGCCACATTAGAATACTATTTTAATGCAATATCATATTCTAACATTAAGATTTCATGCCACATTAATATTTGGATTTGGAGGGTTCATATTGTGTGGGGCAGAGTGTGACTCATGGTTCTTATCCATATAAGATCGGTAGAACAATATTTAGTTCACACACCAATGCTTTAAACCGTCAAATTACCGTGTGTTAAGTCCTCGCGGTCAACAAAATATCTACGTCGTTCACAAACCCCAGGTTAAGAACGAGTCCCGAGTCCACATTACTCTCATTTTCCAAAAAGCTAACTAATAAATAAAATAGTTGTATAATTGTGGATGTGCAGTGTATTAAATTAATATAGGAGTGGGTTTTTGTGTAATTTTTTTTAGATGTTTAGTGTGTTGAAAATTTTGAAATGAAATTTTGATTTCTGTTAATGAAACTGGTTTTTTTATTGTATATATGGATTTAACATTTTGAAAATTTTATAAAACATTTTGATTGTGCAGAAATTACCTATCAAACTTTCAAACTACAATGCTATAATAATTAAATGTTGTGGCACAATGCCCCGTCTAAAATGTCACAGAACCCAAGGTCCACTTATTAAAAAAAAAAAAAAAAATCACCAATATAGTGGAAAGTAATAGCTTCAACCCAATATTATATGTGATCTACAATGACATAATAAACGTACATTACTGGCAATAGTCTTTTTTTATTTTTTCAGTAAGAAAATTACCCTGGTTTATATTAAGTACCAGGAACAAACATCAAGGACATTACAAAGCACTATTATCATGTACCTCCAAACCCAAAATAACTGATTATGTCAAATTTTCGCCACCAGAACTAACAAAGACTCTTTGAAATAGTACAATCCAAAATATACAACATTTCAAAACAGAGAAAGACTGTTATCCATGCCCCTGAAGCATCCAAAAAGTGACTATAGCAGATCTGCGGAACCACTCAGACTATAAAGAGACACAACAAAGTTTTAAACTGTCACAATAACATCACATATTATACCTGAAAACTGAAAAACACAGCATCCATGGACCCACTGTACTTAGATGATGGGTATTGAACCTTCAGCCTGAAGACCCTGCATGTTAAATAGCTGGTAAATAATATTTTTGTACGCATCCTTCAGCCCCTGCTTTGACAACTCATCCGCAACAGTATTCTTTTCACGATATATATGCTAATAAGTAATACCTGCATAAATAGTTTTTAAAGTGTCAATTCTGCAAAGCGAGTGTGAAAGAGAACCCAAATTAATTTTCACTTTGTGATTCAGATGGTCAATCAAGACCTTTGAATCACCTACAATCTAGATATAATCTTCACCGATAAAAGATGCCCACCACATTAGGCCCCACAATGCCATGATTTCTGCTTTCATATTTGTCCCAACTCCACCATTCCAGTGCAATTTGTAATGACATCCTGAAGAGATGCGCAGCCAGACTCCACATCCACAGATAGACCTATGAGCCGCACCATCAAAGTATCCAACCGGGTATTGAAACTGAAAAGGGAGAAGTCTTTTGGACATATCTTTGATAGGCTTATCCTTATGTTTTATGCTGACCCAGTCCTTGTAAATTTGATTTACAATTTCTGTCGGAGACATGACGCGACCCTCAAATATTCTCTTATTTCTCCCACACCAGAGATACCAATGTAACAGAATTGGGATTGGCCACCTACTCTTACCACCTTCTAGCCACCATCGCAAACATTCCTCCATGCCTCCAAATAATGGAACCTGAATTTTCAAGCACTCACTCAGTATTTTTAGGGTCGCCTTTGCAAAGGGGCAAGAGTAGAAAAGATGCTTATTATCTTCATCATGTGCGCGACACAGGAGACACAGTCCTGGCCTATGCCACCCCTTCCGTTGCAGGTTCCTCCAAGTCAATTTTTTATCATTCTTTACCAGCCACAGGAAAATGATCATTTTTACAAGAACATCTACCTTCCAAAAGATCCCAAACCAACAGTCTTGTACCAGTTCCAACTTTTGTTCAATAAGAGAGCTGTATATTTCCTTAACTCTCGGACCCTTTTCATAGTTAGAACCTTCCCATCTGAGAAGGTCCCCTTCACGCACCCTACATATGCCTTGTCTTCTCAGCAGGGTTAAATATGAGTCCCATAACTCTCCCCATCTTCCATTGAGTCCCAGTTTCGACTTTTCCTTCCATTTCGGGATTTCACCCTTCCAATCCACGATTATTTGGCTTAGGTAAAAGATCCCTTTTTTATTCAGGAGTAGTTTCATGCCTTCCGGAAACTGTATGTTTTTCCATATGCCCATAATGTTGATGCTCCCAACAAGGATTTTGTTTCCATTGCCAAACTGCCATATCAGGTGTTGTTTTAATACCGGCCACAGTTTCCCAAAGCCATTCCAGATTGTAGAGCTTCCAGTTCTAGATTTCCATCCCAATACATACACTTCCTCTAATGAAGCCCCTCCCAAATACTTTTGGTTTATTATGTCCTGCCATGAACCACCCGAATGTAGACTTCTCCACATGGATTTCAACAGAAGAGAATGACCAAAGTGTCCCAAGTCCAAAAGACCCCATCCCCCTTTATCATTTGGGCAGGTTAACTGATCCCACCATGCCAAATGAATGACCTTCTTCTTTTCTCTTCCCCCCCATATGAAATTAGCCATTATTTTGCGGATCTCATTCATGATCTTCTTTGGTATAATGTACAGATGACCCCAGTAAACAGTTATCTGTTGTAGCACAACCTGTGACAATATCAATATTCCACCCTTTGAAAGCCACTTATTAGACCACACATTTAATTTCTTGTCATATTTGTGTAGTAACCACCTCCAGTCCTCTGTTGTGTAGCTCAAAGCCTTCATTCGGAACCCCAGGTATGTTATTCCGTCATATAATGATGCAACAGAAAATCCAAACAACAAGGTCATCTCTTCCTTGTTCCTGTCGTTTCCACCCGCAAAATAGATACATGATTTCGCCTCACTAATCACCATTCCTGAGGCACTACAAAAACCAGTGAAAATTTCTTTCAAGGTCACCCACCCATTATAGACCAGCATGCCAAAAATTAATATATCATCCACAAAAAGAATATGAGTAGGCTTTAGTTGTGGGCTGATCTTTATCCCCCGGAATGACATCCTATCACCGTCCCTGCTAATCCTTCGACTCAGTGCATCCATGACCAAGATAAAAAGCAGGGGGGACAATGCGCATCCTTGCCTTAAACCCCTCTCCGACAAAAAGAATTTGGTAGTTGATCCATTTATTATAATAGCCATTGATGTCTTGGTGACACAGCCCATAATCCATGCCACTGCATTTGTACACAAGCCGATCCTATGAAGTACCAATCTCAAAAATATCCAGTCCACCCTATCATATGCTTTATTTAGATCTATCTTCATGACATCAACGTCCATATTTTTGAGCCCAATGGAATGAATAACCTCTTGTGTCATCCCCACAGCATCATGTATATTCCTATCCTTTAGAAATCCATACTGTACAGATGTTATAAACCTGGATAGATTTCCTTTCATTCTTTGTGCTATGACTTTGGATATTATCTTGTAAAGTGTATTACACAGTGAAATGGGCCGGTAATCATCGAAAGATAGCTTCCCCGATATTTTTGGAATAAGGACAATGAAAGTTGAATTAACAGCCCCTTGGATCTGCCCGGAGACCCTAACATCCTCCACCATCTCCGTTAGATCCTGAATAAAATCATCAATGAAATGTATAAAGAATTCCGGGGTCCAGTCATCGGGACCCGGACTTTTGTCAACAGAGAATGAACTGAGGATACCCCTTACCTCTTCGCACGTTACCACGTCCATGAACCTCCTGTTATCTGCCTCATTAAACATCAATGGATATTCTATGATCATCTCCATGTGGTCCTCGGCCAGCACAGTGTCTCTTTTAGTATATAGAGACCGGAAATATTCAACAATCGTTGTTTTTATCTCAGAGTTCCTGTGTATAGTATTACCCCCGTCTTTTATTTCCCAGATAGCATTTTTCTGCCTTCTTCCGGAGGCATACTTGTGGAAAAATTTGGAGTTTTTGTCACCCACCTTTAGCCATACGGCCCTACTTTTTAACCTCCATTCAACCTCTTCTTTTAGTAGAATCCCCCTGTATTCAGCCTCCAGATTTTTCAGGTTCTCCTAGTAGTTGTCATTTTGAATGCCGTTTGCCACCTTAGAGTATATTCTCGCCCTTTCTACATTATATGTCTTGCTCGCTGCCTGGATACCCTTTTCTTCCTGCGATCCCACCCTCGGACCTCCTTTTTGAGTCCTTTTAAAGTATTTGTAAGATTTTCAGTGGCTGATATGCCCGGGCTTCTATATTGCGCAGACAAATACCCTTTCACCAGATTATTAAATTCTTCATCATCAAGCCACAATCTATTGAATTTAAAAGGATATCCATACACTTTCTCCTCAAGGTCCCAGGCCAAGATCATCGGTCTGTGATCATAAATCGTGAGGTCTTCTACCTCCACATCCAGGTTTCTGATGGCCGACCTGAAACCCATACTGATCATGATTCTATCAATTTGCTTCCCAATAAAGTCCGGGCCTTTTCTCCCATTGATCCAAGTTGGACTTTTTCTTGCCATCGGGATATCAATTAAATCAGAGTTTAACAGCAGTTCCTTAATGTTACTGTCACGAGGATCTACGCACTCCTTATCACCCCATATTTTGTCAAGAGAAAAAGAGCAGTTGTAATCCCCCGCCATAATGATATTCCTCAATAGAAAAAACCCACAGTCCTCCAAATGTTTCCAGAAGTTTAACTTGTTTGAATACGGAGCATATATATTAATAATGTGAATCCTGGGTTTAAAACCCTTGAAAAATCCCGTGAGAACGATACTGCTCGAAAAACCAAAAGCAGTGAACGCATAAACAGAGGGATTCCACATTACTGCACATCCCCCTGATAATCCGTTTGCATCAGTCGTCACCAGTGACCAATCTGGAAACAGAGGTCGCAAAAAGGCAGTAGCACGATCCGCATCAGACATGGTTTCTTGAACCAAAAAAATATCAGGCTTTATAGAAAACAAAAAATTCCTAAGGGACAGAAATTTGGCATGCCCCCCCAGACCCCTAATATTCAGTGAGACCAGTTTCATCATGACACTTCATCAGCGGGGGTAATTGCTCTAAGAACCCGCCCAATTCCCTGTGCCACAGGGACGTCATGGTAATTTTCAACAATTAGACCCGACTCAGAAAATAGATTTAATATCTTTTTCTGTTTTCCCCTTCCTCTTCGAATGGTAACATTTTTACGGGAAGGAGGACTGACAAAATTGCATGACGGGGAGATACCAGTGGTCACAGTTAGTGGTATTAATCCAGCCTCTGGATTAGCAAGCAGATATTCGATGTCATTTCGCACAGAATTCCTTGGGGAATCGACCTCCGTAATAGGCCCCTCAGACATATTGTCCCCCGTCGGTTTGCTCCCATCCGGCTCCCCCATATTTGTGAGATTCATGGTGACTTGGCCACAATTTCCCCCCACACTCGGGATATAAATTTTGGGCCTGGTTAAAGTCACCAGGGGTCCTTTTGGCGACACCGAATTGTTTTGGTTCCGAACAGAGGATACATGGTTGGAGTCCCAATCCCCCCCCACCACTGCTACATCCGGCAAAGTGTGACTCAGGGTTAAAGAATTCCCTCCCAGTACCAGACCATTTTCCTCAGTAAATCCCTGATCATCTAAAACCTTACTCATCCTATTCACAGACCCAGTACCTATGTAATCACTATCCGATACCTTCAAGGCATCAACCCCATCTACTACATTATTATGATCCCTATCAGACAGATTACAAGTATCCTTAATTTTAATACCAGATAAGGGATTTTGTTGCTTACTCTACGACTTTTCTGCAGCCGAGAGTGAAGAATTGTCGACTTTCGACCACTCCCAAAAAGACTGTTCTTCCTTTGTCCTCCGACCCATACTTTTCCACGCCGAGCAATTTCGCCTTAGATGTCCTATCTCGTGACACAGGAAGCACCGGAAAGGGATGTTCCAGTAGTCCAGTAGCTGACAATGCACCGATCCATCCCACTGCAGATTTATCTCTGACGACAGGCCCCCAACGAACGGGATCTAAACCAACACCAAACCCTAATAATAAATCATGCATAATTTTATATTTTATAATTTTTTTAATCTTTAATAAAATCATATTGTAAAAAAAATTAGTATATATTTAACCTGTTGCATTGTAGTTTTTAAATGTTTTTAGAGTTAAATATTTCTCATTTATTTGATTAATTAATATCATAATGTGTAAGTTGGGTGTAAGTTAAATTGATCACAATAGACTTTTCGTTTTATAATGTTGTTTATATATATTGCTTTTAATTTATTAATGAAAATTTTAATTTTTATTATGTTAAGATATTAAGAAAACCAAATTTATAAATTCTTTTAATTTATTAATGGAAATTGTAATTTTTATGATATTAAAATATTAAAAAAACGAAATTTATAAAATAGTGAAATTAATTGTTTTTCATAATAACAAAGATTAAGTTAAATAATTTACTTTTATATGTTATTATTTGAATTATATTGCTTTATATACTTATTTATGGTTATAATAATGTAATTATATTTATAGTAGCATGGTGTATTGCATTAGATTCCAATTATTATTAGACTAAATTATTAAATATATATTATTTTATTTGTTTATTAAAATTTGTATATATTTTTTATAGTTTTATATTAGAGATTAAAATTTATTATTTTTCGAATATTTATTTATTTTTTAAACATTTATATTATATTAGTGTACATAATTTGCATCATATCCTTGTTCATTATTATATAAAAATGTAGAGACATTTGTTATTCTGTTTTAACATTGCACATTCATTAATACTAGCCAAGGTTTTTTATATCTATAAATGATGTGGAGTCCACCACTTCTCAAACCAAAAACTATTATTGTTAACAACATCTCAATGCAAAGCAATATAAAGACACAAATGACTATATTAATTTCTTTAACATAAGAGATTTGAAGAAGAATATGTATATATCATGTTGAAGTTAAAATCTTGCACTAGTTGATTAGTTTTACCAAAAAATTACCTTCATTTGGGGAACATGAAAGAATCCTAACATCTTGCACTAAGTATTACAAATATTGAGCTTCATTATTCTCAAAGTTTACAATTTCTACACCAATCCATCGTAAGAATACATCCCTTATAGTGATATTCTATATTTTTGTAGAAGCAAGATAGGATTTTTAAGTGTTTGGGATATTAATGGTCTTTCCCCAAATGTCAATACTTTTTCACTAAACTTATTATTTGATATTTTTGGGGGAATATGGGGTTAGCTTCAAGGTTATATTAGAGTGGTTAATTGATTGAAAAGAGGTAATAATGTAATACTCTTTAACCTCACTTACCATGAGAGGGGACCAAGTGTGTTGTTGGTGGTATCAAAGCATTGTTACAACTTTTGTGTTGTCTAGTCTTTGTAAAATGAAACATCAATGACTTGTGACTTGATAACAAATATGTCAGCTTGAAGCAAGACAATAGTTAATATTCTAAACCTAAATCCTAGGAGTGGAAATTGTTGCATTTTATTTTCATGAAGATTGTTATGAATAAAACTAATGTATGTCCTTGCTTGTCAACCATGATTAAATGCTCTTAGAAATGGAAATCCGTCCCCCCTGTGCAAAGTGTTTACATAAAATGATTTGTGTAATATAGGCTAAAGATAGATGTATATATCATGAACATGATGAGTATGACAAAACTATTTCTGTAGTATGTAGTCCCCTAACTATCACTTGTACTAATTACTCTAGATTAGTATGCTTTGATATTTGTATGTGTTGAAGAAGAGTGTGCGAGAATTGATTTTATGTTCTTATCAAAAAAAATTATATAGGCTCTAATATTTGAAGGGCTTAAAGCTCAATATACTTTCATTGATTCTAAAATAGATGGAATGCTACAAGAATTTTGATGAGGTTGATGTAAAAACATATTTCTAAGTGTTAATTGCAATATGAGAAAAACCCTAAATCTAGACAGATATGGGCTAGCGAAAGTAATAGAAAGGCCAAAATTGTTTGTATTTATTTTAGTTATGAATTTAGCTAACATTGACCTTCTGTGTTAGTCCTTAGAAGACAGAGTAAAATGAGGAAATTACAGAAGAATGGTATATCATAACATGGAGAGGCCTCATATATCAAAGACTAGGAGTCTGATGAGAGGAAGGTTATATCTTCCAAATTTGGCCAAGACAATGTGTAGCTTGAAGGATGAACTTCAAAGTTACAAAGATGATATTGAAAGGATCATTGGAGCATAGGAAAAGTGGACAAAATTAAATGTCATGCTATTGTAAATTTTTCCAAAGATACAAAATCATTTGCAACAATGATTTTCTACTAGCAATGTAGAGAGGCATTAATCCAAAAAGTTATAAATCCCATTAAAAATTCAAAAGCATCAGATAGTAATTAGTAACATAGGGAGGTGTTGGCTTGAGGGGTCCTGACCGAGGTTTAGATTTATTGCGCAACCAACAAACCCTCCAATTACTAGCCCTTTCTAGAATGACCTGCTTGCTCAGATCAAAGTCTCACCCGAAGCAATATGGGGGGTGTAGGAACCATGTTTCCACACCTTGATGAAGAATTTAATGTGGTGGCCCTAAGCAGACTTATAACAGAACTTATCACAGATAATATGCAGATGCGCGCAACAATCGAACAATAGAATAATAGATCAAATCTTCGCAGATTATCCCTGAATGCAGTATATACTTATGTGCAATAAACATATGTATTTTAACCAGATCTATTCATCAACACAGTTCTTCACACATAATAGACTTCATTCACTTGCATAGATGTATTTGATCATAAGAAATACTAAATATAACACATCACAGAAGATATTTCGATCTCAAAGAAAATAATAGATAATTAAACATCATCGCATAACAGTTTCCAATTCGCCAAAAAAGTCTTCTTTATTAATAGATATAACAGTTCCAATACATTCGGTCCTTCAATAACAATTACCCTTCCGCTCACACAGCCAACAGAGTCCCCACACAACCAGGACTAAGGTCTTCGCGCACACAGCCAGCACGAGCCTTTTTTACCCTAAAAACCCAGACTTAGATCAAACCCTTTCAAAACATTCATCATCAAAACATACTATATCTTTACTTGACTCGATCTATCTATATTTATACTAATATTAGCGTGCAGATACCATGGTCTCAAACTCATAGTTTTCCCTTAAAACCCATTTACATTGAATAGGGACTTTGACCCACCTCAAAGCCCCTTTGACTCTTCCACACAGCGCACACAAAAAAAATGTATAAAAAAACTTTATCAAAATTGACCCTAGGGGACCCTGCTCCAACATGAGGATTTTCCTCAAGAAAAAAGAATATGATTTCCAATGGTGACACATCTAATGAGTATTCTTTTGTAGATTGATTTAGTGAAAATAAAACCACTTTAGAGAGGTTCTCTAGCAATAAGACTAGACCAAATTCCCACAACAAGAAGAAGAAACATTCTAGGAGTTCCTTACCTAAATAATTCAAGAAGGAAAATTCACCTACATTAGATGCTAAGATTAATAAAGGAGAGGAATAAAGAGCACAACTATTATGATTGAAGAAATACTTCCAAGAACACAACTATTCAAGAAATCATGAAGGTTAAAGTGTTCGTCTTTAACTTGAATGGAAAAGCTTCCATATGGTGGGGAAGTCCTCAAAAATTTCAAAGGGATCAATGCAAGAAATTTTACGTGGAAGTAGTTTGAGAAGTATTTGAGGAATAAGTACTTATCAGGGAGATATTATGATGGAAAAATCATGGAGTTACATGAAATCAAGTTAGGTTATCTAATCATGGATGAATATTTCAATAAGTTTATAAAACTATTAGGGTATGTACCATAAATCAAGGATTATAATGTGAATATATATCACTTCTTCAATGGGTTGCCACAATTTTATCAGGATTGGATTAAGTTCGATAAGTCCAAGATACTTGATGACATCATTCAAAAGGATAAGAATTACTATGAAAAAAAAAGTGTAGACCATAATACCATAAAATTTGGAAAATGAGAGATAAGACTAGACTGAATAAGAAAGGATCCAAATCACAACAATATAAGAATCCATGAAAGAGTGTAAAACTCAACCATCCAACTAAAAGTATATATCGATAAACTATCTCACATGAAGTGGAAATAAGCCAATAGAAGAAGTATAAGAGAAGGAAACAAAAGAAAATAAGGGGCCATCACTATAAGGAGAACACTTTGTAGTGAAGTATTTTACAGAACCTCCCCAAAAAATTTATCACGTCTTTGTCCATAATGGAAATTTCTAGAAAATACATGCGACAAAAGGGATTTGTTGAGGTTTTACATTGGTTAGCCTAAATTTTCATGATGCATAAATGCACTCAAAAACATAACACATCAGATTAAAGGCACATTGATAACCATTATTATTATAAAATGATAAACTGTTTTTTTTATTTATAATAAAATGCATATGTTGCTCTACATGAAATAAAAAAAATTGGTGCATTTATGATAAATGCACCAAATCAAGTTAGAATAGTTGATTATTCAATATTTAAAAAAAAATATACTAATTTTCTTAAAAAAATAATTGCATTGGACCTAGATGTATATTGTCACATCAAAAAACAATAACAATTTGTTTAATAGTATTATAATGTCAATATTTTGAACATATAGCCAAAAATCCAACTAGTACATTACACATATTACCACATATTGGTGTGTTATGATATACAAATGTATTGCATTTTCATGTCTTTCACATACAAAAAAATGTGTCTTCTAATACCCCAAATGCACCAATGCATCTTACTATTTGGCACATCACACGAGGGTAAAATAAAAAATAGTGTATTGTTGCACTCTGATACCCCATAATCCACCAATGCTTCTTACTATTGAGTGCATCACACTAGGATAAAATAATAATAAATTACCAAACCACATTTCATTATCACAATTCCTTTCGTGCTTCCAACCACTCACACAAACCCTAGTGCTCACCCTTATTCTATGGTCACCTCATTTTTTATTCTCTACATTGTTGCTTCCTCTATTTGATAAATTTGCTATTCGATTATATTAATTTTCAAATTTCAGAAAATAATGCACAATTTCATTTTTTTTCATGGGGCGATAATGCCTCCTCCGACAAGAAAACAAAGTAAATTGTTTTTTGCCTCCTTATTTTCAATATCATCAAATTAAAATTTACAATTGGGCTTAAATTTGGCCCCTTTTTTACATCCAAGAAATAAAAATCCACATGGTGTGCTTCACGAGTTCAACTTGCACTGAAATCGATGGTGCATCTTGGGAATTTACAAGAAGCACTGAGAGTAGTGCTTCTAGTGGGACGCTCCATGACTAGTGCATTATAAAACAGAATTCACTACCAAAAAATATGCATTGGTGCTCAAAACAACATGGAGTACCAAAAGGATTGATGTACATTAATAATGCATCATTCTTGTAATAAACCCATTGGTTTGTTGTATATATAAACCACACATGTTCATTTCACTACACCACAAGTTTAAAATTATCTTAGCATTGTGTTTGGTAGGATGCCCCATGAAAATTGCATTATAAAACAAAATGCATAATTTGATAAAAAAAATGCATCAGTGCTTCGAAAAACATGGAATACCAAAATGATTGATGCACATTAAAAATGTGCCCATCTTAGAAGATGCACCATCTTTGAAATAAACCCACCTATGCATTATAGATAATAATCTGCACCAATACATTTCATCACACCATGCCACATATTAGCATAGTAATGCATTTAGTGGGATTCCTTATGATAAATGCATGATAAGACACTATGCTCTAGTGAAAAGTAATCATCAATGCTCTAATCAATATGGAGCACCAAAATTATCAATGTGCATTAATAGTGTGTATTATCTTAGAAGTGGCATCACACATTGATGCATTATAAAGACTAAGCCATATTGGTGCACTGCACCACACCACATATTAAAATATTATAATAGTTGTGTGTCTGGTGGGACATCATATGACCAACCTGTTATAAAGCAGAACACACTAAAAAAATTTACACATACATGCTCTAAAACATGGAACATCGAAATGAACAGTATGCACCAACAATGCATCTCATTTTATAAGACACTATGTATTTGTAAAAAAACTACCAATACATATAGAGGATAAACCACACCACACCGCATATTTAAAAATATAGCATAAAAATGAATTTCATGACTAAATTAGCCTTAATATGCCAAATAACATGAAGGACTACGAAAAGTGTTTCATGAATAAAGTAGCCCTAATATGTTGTAATATTCCAAAATGGAAATAGAAGCAACATGAGACATAATAATGTAAAACACAAAAAATCTGATCATGATATGAGAGGGATCAATATACAACCATCATTTTATTAATATATAAGCAACAATATACAAAAATATCTTGAGGGAAAAGCCACTCAAGCAATAAGAACAATCCTCCATTGATCAGAACAATCAACACATGAGTTGCTGCAACTGTACAGAATGCCGGAGAGCAGTGACAACGCTGTCTATATCAGTGTAGTTGCTGCTATAAACATACACAAATGGAATATGGTTGATAGAAACAAATAAATTTCAAAGAAAGAAGATGTGAGCTCTAATACATGATTTCTAGCCAACCCGAAAAAGATTGCTAGAAATACCAAAAAAAAAATATACAATGTGACAAATAACCCTGGGGTTGAGATGTCACTGCAAACTGGATCTGAATAAAATGAGGCTATGACAGATCTGAAATGATGATTTCCTCCTAAAATAGTATTTCTAAATAGAAGGTTGATCCCTCTACTCAGAAGACCCTCCTGATGAGCTCAATGAACCCTCCCAACAATTTCCTCCAAAAATAACGCAGTTCAGAAATGTGATTGCGGTGTGAGGGATGGTAGATGGTTGGCCTGATGCCAAATATGTGAAAATATTCCCAGGATCCCTCCTTGCTGATCCTCCAATGGATAGACTACCTCTCCACTAAAAAACAAGCCTAGAAATGGCTCTATGTGATCCTCCTTTGCTGCACCCTGCAACACAACCCAAATCTAAACAGAAACTGCGTTGTAGCTGAAGGAGGTAGCTTGGACAGAATGCCAAAATAAGGAAATGCAGCTCAAAAAACCTCTCCTTCCCTGAGGATGAGATAGGGATTCCTGATTAGGAACACCCTTGTGCTAAACAACACAATAACCCTGCTAAACAGCAAGAGGAAGCAAAAGTCTAAACAAACCAATATCAAATGATAATCTAAAAACATGAATAACAAACGCTGCCATCCTCTCCATATATAGCAAGTGACCCTCCTCACATTGGTTCCCATCCATACTTGCCACCAAGCCCATGTAAGTTGTCCTCCACTAAAATTGCGTTGTCTCATCATAAAAGCCACTCCTCTATGACAACGTTGTTGACTTGGTCAAAGTTGATTGAATCAACATGATCCAATCCCTGTTCACACCCAAAGGTGCTTAATCCAGCTGCTTATTCTTCCTCCTTTCACATTAGGAGTGCTATTATTCCTTCTAAAGGGGTTTTATGAGTCTCCCCACCCACTTATTCACCTACCTAGTGATAAAACAAACTATAATATTCCATTTAGATGAAGTCTAAATTTTTGGAATATTACATATGCCAAATAACATGAAGCACTACAAAAAGTGTGGTGCCTGTTTTTTGATAGAGCACATCATACATGGTACATATGATCTATTAAAGGTGAAATAATGACTTTACCATATTATTTTTGTAAGTAGAAATTAGTTTCAATTTTTGATAAATAGAAAATGGTTATATGTGTTTATATTTTATAATTTCAATTTGGTGTGTGTGTGTGTGTGATTATCCTAAAATTTTATGATAAGGACACATCCCTTAGGGTGAACTCATCATTTTTGTAGCATTTGATCCAACATTGGGATCATGCCTAGTATACATTTAGTATCATTTTTTATTTATGATATCACACCATGGAGGAGGGTATTTATATTATCACCAGATTATCTTGGGGTGGGGGGGGTGGGGGCTGGAAAAGGTTTTCCATAGTTCCTTTATATAACACTTAGCATTGTAGAAGAGAGTTGGCTACTATATTTGTAGAGACGTTTTAGTAATATTATTTTTAATACTACAAACTTCTAGGTTGCAAGTGCCTAGTTGTGAATGGATGCATTTGTTGCATAGGAGGTTATGTGCATGTCCTTATTCCCATGATACTTTCATGCTTTAATTTTGATGGGTATCACACTAGTTACTGTTTGATGTAATATGTAGATTACTTAGTTTAAAGGCCCTGACTAATCATGAGGGCTTCACTCAACGAACCTCTGACATATCATGTGCGTTTGTGACATACTAAACAATACCCTTAGTTTGACTACATATTGGAAAATGCCTCGAAAAGTCACATTATTTAACCCCCTAGCAATATGAACCCAATACACCTTCCCAATTTAAAAAACCCCTACTTTCACTAGATATTATAGGTATCCATTTTTTCATTAATATTTTTTATACCCCTTTATATTTTTTCATTGACTTTGAGCTCCATTTTTTATACTTGCTAATATAAAACCCCTTTACCCGCTATTGTAGTCTCAATACATTATGTCATTATTTCCTCAATATATATACCCCAATATGAACGCACATGGTATGGTATTTCTCCCCCAATGAAGCCTTCGTGTGACTAATTAGGTGGTTAATATTTTTGTGACAATTTTTTTTTTTCTTTAAATTGTTGTTTCTCTATTTTTTATGAGAAGTTATCCTTTGCATGTGTGTCATAGCTATTTGATTTATTTTTTGAGAGTATTCTTGCCATTTGGCCAATTTTACCTTACCTCCATTCTAAGCCTACGACTAATGCACATATGTGATCGTGGTGATAGTTGTTTCCCAAGAGGGGCTAGCCAGAGTGATTATGTACTCTAGTCAATAGAGAGATTTTGATTTCTTTGTTGGAGAGGAAAATAATGTCCTCGATCTTGTACAATATCCATACGTGGGATGAATTGGAGAGGAAATATGAGCATCCTATTTACTTATGGAGAGATACGAAAAGATAAATGTAATGTTATCATTAATTTTTAATCAATGCAATTCATTTTTTTTTTCATTTTATGTAATGTACATGTAATTTATGGTAATATTTTGATTCAATTATCTTATTATTATTGTATTTATTTTATTTTATTTTGTTTGTTTGTTTTTTTTTTTTTTCTTCGAATATTGAATCATATGTTGGGGACAAGCTCCCTCAACAGGATGAGAAGATAAATGATTTTATTCAATAATTTTCAATGTACATACCTGATATGCCATGCAATTTGGATCACAAAGTTGGAACTGAGGTGGTGAATCACATGTGGTATAATTACTAAGCAAGGAGTGGCACCCATACATGTTCAGGACATATTACAAGTATAATATCTGTCTAATATATGGGTTTCCCTCCCTCATGACAAGATGTCACTAAGGCATAATGTTATGAATTCCCTCAAACTCATCTAATAGTTGATGGATGGTGCTTAATCTGCTTCATCTATTTCAGCTTTTGAAGATGATGCTCCTCATCTTCCCTTGCATGATTCTCCACCACATGGTCCTCCACTAAAATTACGAACATCCTCTCATCCTAATCAATATGTGTCACTAAATACACCATCCATCTATCCACCTATTCCTACTCTTCATCCTCCAAATGCATCACTAGCTACACCATCTACTAATCCACCTCCTCTTCCTCGACATGTGTCACTATTTTCACCATCCACCAATCGTCCTCCTCCACACGTGTGACCATTTTCAAGATCCATATATTCTCCTCCTCCTCCATATGTGTCATGAGTTGTACTATATTCCATCAATCCACCTACTCCTCCCCATCTTCCTCCACATGTCTCACCAGTAACACCATATTCCACCAATCCACCCATTTCTCCTCCATCATCCTCCACATATGATACACATATTGGACCTGCCATATTGAATAAGTGTTGTCATGTATGTAAAAGGAATTTTATTCATTGATGTAGGCCAATGTTTCATCATGTGTTATCAGAGTTAAAGGGAAGATAAAGGAATACCAATATGTGTTGCACATGAAAATGAAATATAGAGGTTGTGATGAAGAAATCCATAATGATGATGTACATATTTACCTAAATGAAAGATATATGTTTGAAGATAATATCCCTATTGTCCCAAATGAGTGGTGTGTCAATTTAAGGCTAACTGCCAACATGGAAGTGATAGGAGCATGACCTCAATGTATTATTGATAGCACTATACTATGATGTTTTTCAAAACATTATGTAGAATATTTAAGGATGGACCACCTGCTAACAAGACCTTGTGTGAATTTTGAGCCATTAGAGTGACTTGAATTATCAAGTGTTTATTGAGTTGACATTAGTATGCAACGTTCAAAGTCAAGTCTTTCCAAGGGCTGAGTTAGATTTTATATGAGTATCTTAGCAAAAATAAGATGATTTAATGCATCATAGATATAGATCTAATGCACATCCAACATAGATGGGTGCAACCTCACATGCCAAAGCTATAGGATGTGCCTCATGTTTTTCCTGAGAGAACATACTAGCCACCTTAGAGTCTGACAGATGAGGTAGTACTTGACCATCCATCATCTTCTATTGTAGACCAGGTTTCCACTACTACATCTGTTGTACATATATTTGATAGTAGTTATTTGACTTGTTTGTTCATATGTTTGTATATATATATATATATGGTGCCTTTTTTTCATGTTTACGTAATTAATTTATATGTTGGTGTTGATGTGTATATTGTTTGATCATGTTAGATATGTTCATTTAATGTGCTTGCAGATAGATGTGTATGTGATAAGAGTTATTTGACATGATTATTTTATTAATTTGAGGATGTGTGTGGTGATGATGTTAGATTACATTGCTTGTGTTTTATTATATGTGATCATGATGATGATGTTGTTACGCAACCAACTCACAAAATAGAAGAAAAGATAGATCAACAACTTAGAAATCAACCTCTTCAAGGGGGAAACCTCATTTACATTACACAAATGAACAATTCTTGGATGATACAAATGAAAAAACACTAATTTCTATTTATAGGAGTCTAAGGGGTCATAATATAATCAAAGCATACATAACAATAATAATGCAAGGGCACAACAATAACAATAGTGGGCTTCTATGGGGCACAATAATAACAATATGGAGACTACATGGGCACAACAATAATAATAAGGGGGCTACACTAACAGTAAAAATAAGGGGCTACACTAGTATTATAGGGACTTAAAATTCCCTTCTCATTCAAAATAGTGTTGTCCTCAATGCTTGAGTAGTTATGGATGCTTCTGTATAAAATTCTCATCCTCCCACATGGAATATTTAGCGGGTACGTTCTTCCACTTAATGAGATACTCTGGAACTGATCGATTTCGTAGCTACCGAGTTCTTGTTTCCATGAATTATTCAGGTTACAATATGATTTTTCCTTCCTTGTCAAGTTCTGGTAATATTTTTTGGACTGGGAATTTGTCACCTATAACCTTCTTTAAGCATGAAACATTGAAAACTAGGTGCACTCGAGAAGATGCATGAAGATCCAATTTGTATGCCATAGTATCAATATTTTACAACACCTTGTAAGGACCATATTACTTTGGTGATAATTTATTATCCTTCTTAGCTTTCTTGAGGGAGATTTGTTTGTGTGGTTGTAGTCGTAAAAATACCCAGTCGCCTACATCAAAACTTCTTTTGCTGCGATGTTGATATTCCTATTGTTTCATTCAATTTTGCACCAAATTTAGGTTATCCTTTAAGAGTTGGTGAACTTGTTTTGATGCTCAATGTGATATTCCACTACTTTAACCTTATATTTTTCTCTTAAATATGATCTGATGGATGGTGGATGATATCCATAAAGTGTCATAAATGGGGTCATTTTTATTGCAGCGTGGAAGGAAGTGTTATACCACCATTCAACCAGAGGTAACTACTTGAACCATTATGCTTTTTTATCAGATACAAAGAAACAAAGATATCCTTCCAAACATTTGTTTAGTATCTCAAATTTCCCATCATATTGAGGATGATAAGATGAGCTATGAGCTAGTTGAGTACACACACAAGAAAATAATTCTGTCCAAAAATTTCCAATGAAAATGGGATTTTTGTCGCTTATAAAAATATTTGGGTTTCCATGTAGTTTTTGAATTTTTTCCATAAATGCAGTAGCAATTGTATTGGCTTTAAATGGATGATATAATGCACAAAAGTGTGCATACTTGGTAAGTCTATGGAGGTTGAAGAAAGCAGGAGCATTCATTTTTTGGAGAATTCATGTTTTCTTCAAATGACACTCTTTCCTTTAGACTTGGGTAAACCTGTGATAAATCCATTGAAACCCACTCCTAATGTTGATTTGAAATTGATAAAGGTTGTAGCTAACTCGAGGTCTTAATTGCCTCAATTTTATTTTGTTGGCAGACCAAACATTTCACCACAAAATTTTGAATATTAGATTTAAGGCCATCCTAAAAACAAAATTCTTGACCCTATGGTAAGTTTTTTAAAATCATGAGTGTCCTCCTAAGGGATAGGTGTGTAATTCCAAAATAATATTTTGTTTTGGTTGGGAATTATTACAAAGATATAAGTGATCTTTGTACTATAATGAATCATTTTTCCAGCTAAATGTATCAAATGTACTAGGATCTTGCTACAACTTTTGAATGAGTGTCCAAACTTCTTCGTCATTCTTCCATTCCTCCCTTTCTTCGGTTATCCAATATGGTTGGATAATAGAAATGGCACAAAGAAATGCTTCAACATCCTCATCCTTTCTTGAGAGTGCATCTACAAAAACATTTAGCTTCCTTTTTTTGTATATGATTTCAAAGCCATAACCCAACATCTTTGTGACCAATATTTTCTACTCTTCTGAAGATAGTCTTTGTTCCAAAAAGTATTTCAGACTATCATGATCTGTTTTTACCTTGAAGTGTCTTCCCATTAGGTAAGGTCGCCGTTTCTTTAGTGCATGTAGTTTTTCCAACATTTCCTTCTCATAAATAGGTTTCTGTAAATACTTTCATTTGATTTGAAGGATTTCAAAAGAAATGGGTCTTCCTTCTTGCATTAAAACAACACTAATTCCATTTCTTGAGGCATCACATTCCACAATAATGGTTTTTGTGAATACTGGCATAGTTAAGGCCAGTTCTTGGAACATTTTCTCTTTAAGATTTTCAAAGGCCTTAGTTTCTTTTGGAGTCTAAGAAAATGCATATTTCTTCATTAGTGTTGTTAGAGGTGTTGCTATTCTCACATAATTCTTAACAAACTTGCGATAATACCCTTTTAAATCCAGAAATACTCGTAAATGCTTTATCATTGTGGGGATTTTCCATTCCTTAATGGCTTTAATCTTGTTAGGGTCTACCTTAACACCCTCATGAGATACAATATGACCCAAATATTCCACATCCTATACTCCATAGAAACATTTGGAGGTTTTTTCATATAATTTTTTCTCCTCCAATAGTTTGAACACCGTGTCAACATGTTGAACATGATACTTCCAAGAATTTTTATAGATTAGTATATCACCAAAAAATACTAACACAAATTTTCTAAGGAAGGGTTCAAAAATGGAATTCATAAACCCTTGAAATGAAGGAGGTGCATTGGTAAGGCCAAAAGGCATGGTGAAAATTTTATAATGACCCTCACGAGTTCTAAATGTTTTTTTTGGAATGTTTTCAATATTCATTCTAATTTGATGACATCTTGAAGGAAGATCCAACTTCGTGAAGTAAATTTCTCCATGCAATTCATCCAATCATTCATCAATGAAAGTAATGGGAAATTTATCTTTAATATTGAGCTTGTTGAGCTCCCTATAATCTAGACACATGCACCATGATCCTTCCTTCTTGTGCACCAATACTACTGGAGCAAAGAAAGAACTTTGACTAGGTTGAATTATACCAACCTTTAGCATTTCTGCAATCATACGTTCAATTTTCATCTTTTAGGAATAGGGATATCTTTAAGGCCCGATGTTTGGAGGAACACTTCCTAGAATCAAAATGAATAACATGATCATGATCATGAATAGGTGGGAGGCCTTTGGGATTCTCAAATCCATTGGAATGATTGTCCAAGACTTTTTGGAGATCTAGAGAAATAGATAATTTTGATGTTTGAAACTGTAGTGAGAATAATTGTGCAATTATGCCTCATTGTTCTTTCTTTAGAATATTTTTCACGCCATTAGAACTGATTATTTTTCCTAGTTTCCTTGTGATACCCCTTAATTCAACTTTCCTTGCGAAAAAAATTAAAGAAAAGTTCTTGAAAATTAAAATTTGTTGTACACAAAGATTGTAACCATTGAACTCCTAGTACAACATCAACACCACCCATTGGAATGAAAAGCATTACACCATTCAATACATATTCCCCCATGGTTAGCATGGTATTATGGAACTTTTGATAGCAATTTATAGTTCCTCCATTGTCAACCATCAATTGACACTCTCGTGCTAGATATAGGAAGCAATTCAATTCCTTAGCTATTTGACAATGAATAAAATTATGGGTACTACCTGAATCAATCAACACTATTATATTTTTCTTCTTGGTATGTCCTTCTATCTTGAGAGTTTGAGGAGTGGTAATTCCTGCCAATGCATTACAAGATATGGTTGGATTAATTTCTTCTTTCTCTAAAGTTAGTTCATGGTGTATATCCTCTTATTTTGAAGTTTCTTATTCCTTTTCTTCCTCCTCTTCACAGTCTATGTAAAATAATTTATTCTCAGCACACTTATGACCTTTGGTGTATTTTCTATCACAACTGTAACAAATCCCTTTTGATATTTTTTCTTCTAATTGTTGTGGTGTCAACCTTGTAGTTTTTGGAAGGCTAGGAGTAGCAACACTTCCATCTTTATATTTTTGAGTGGTAGGCTTCCTTGTTGCCATAATTTTTCTTTCAATTTTTCTTTCCAACCTGAATGTCTTCTCCAACAAATCAAGTTCCCAAAGGCGAACCTCATGTTTGATGTTATCCTTTAGAGTCCCTATGAATACATCAACAATATGCTACTCTGGAATACAATTTACCCTTATATTCAATTTTTGAAAGTCCTCAATGTGTTCCACCATTGAACCATTTTGTTTTAGATTTATTAATTGGCTAAAGAAGGTGTTGCTTTTTGTATCCTCATAATGTGCTATCATTTCCTCCATAAAAATTGACCAAGTGACAAGTAGTTTAAGAGAAAAAATCCATTGATACCATATAAACTGATTGGGTTTGAAATATAAAGTTGCAATGTGTACCTTTTGTGTGTTTTGAACATTATGGAGATCAAAATATTGCTCCATCTGTAGTATCCATGTTACCGAATATTTTCCATCAAACTTCCTCATGTCGATCTTTGGAATATGGTGGGTCTTAAATCCAACATTAGAGCCTATGAAATCATGATTAACATTTATTTTTTTCTCATCATGGGTTTCATCTACTACCTTTTCGCCATTAGGAATCATTTCTTGTAGCAACTTTGTCAAACCTTCCATATCTGCTTTTAGACCATTCTTCATGCATTCCATGTTTCCTTTCAATTTTTATTCTATACCATCGATATTAGCTTCCACGCCATTCTTTAAACCATCCATTTATTTCTTCAAACCATCCATATTAGCTTCCGTTTCATTTTTGGTTACTCTTTGCGAGAGCGAAATTTGTTGCACTTGGTCTTGTAATTGTGATATATCATGTTGCACTTCTTCCTCTGCATGCGTTATAGTAGAAATTTCTGAGGCCTTAATGGGTGTGTAAATCATTTTTGGAGGAATTTTAGAACCCAATACTAATATCAATTCTTCAATATTCCCTTGGAATCACTTCAAATTGATTTTTCAAACAAAATTTATGTAATTTAAAAAAAGTAACACACCGTTTTCTTGCTTTTCAGGAGCTCGATATTGAACCTGATATATCTTTGTGATTTTTGATATCCAAAATTTTAACTTCAGTCATGTAGGATCCCTCTGAGTCTTCTTTCCAATGCCACAAGTCAGACCTAATTTGTATTCTCTAAGATATAATTATTCCTGATCTCCCACAATGGCCTAATCATGGGTTGGTTCAGTATAGCGAACTTGTATTGGGTGCCATGTGTCACTTTTTCAACCTTCGACCCTGAAATTGATATACAAGAAACTAAAATTTGTTAAATTCGACCAATTCTTATAGAATTCAAATCTGGTGCCTGAAACGAAATTTATGATGATTTTCCCTCTGTAACATGTTTCAGATGAAATTCTCGAGTCTGTAAAAACCCTGACTTCATCAGATCATATCTCCAAACATATAGTAAACCAAGATCTGAAATAAGTACATGAGGTTCACCAATATTTCTGATCCACATATTTTCAATTTCAACTTTTGAAGCTTAGTAGAAAAAAATTTATAGCAGAAATGCCAAGATGGCATGTTTGAAGAAGAGAAACCCTAGAATCCAAAGCTCTGATATCAAATGTTATGCAACTAGCTCAGAAAATAGAAGAAAAGATATATCAATGACTTAGAAATAAACCTCTTCAAGGGGGAAACCTCCTTTACATTACATAAATGAACAATTCTTGGATGATACAAATGACAAAACCTACTTTCTATATATAGGAGTCTAAGGGGTCACAATATCATCAGAGCCTATATAAAAATAATAATGTAAGGGAACAACATTAAAAATAGTGGGCTTCTATGGGGCACAATAATAACAATATGGGGACAACATGGCACACAAATAACAATAAGGGGGCTACACTAACAATAACAATAAGGGGCTACACTAGTATTAAAGGGACCTAACAGATGCCCTGTTAGATTATTAGATTTGTGTGCTAGCTAATGACATTTATATGTGTTAGAGGTGTATACAATTAGATGATGGTAGTGAATTTGAATTTGTATCTTAGATGATGTTTACGTTTGTTAGATGGTTATCATCATGATGTTTATTTTTTTAAATAATATTTATTATAGATTATGTATTGGTGAAATCATATCAAAATTTTATATATGAAATTGCATGCAAAACGAATTACTTTAAAAAAAATGCAAAGATTTTATATAAATTACGAAGTTTAGTATGGTTGAAGCTATGATTGTAAAATTACGTTAAATATTTTTTTATTGCATAGATATTCCATTCATATTAATTTTAACCTAATTAGTAAAATATTTCAGTACTCACAAGGAAAAAATAATTAAAGGTAAAATAATTTAGTTAGTTCTTAATAAGATGAAAATGTTTAACTCATTCAATTTTTAATATAAAATACTAATAATAATAAATTATTCAAAAATATAATTTAACCAATGAAAAATTACACTATGGTCGATCTATATATAGAGATAGAAAACCAATACTGTAGATCTATTTTAATCACAAAATTTATCAATCATTAAAAAATATTAAATCTTTTGACATGTACATATTTTTTTAAGTTTTATATTCTAAAAAGAGATTTTCATATAATGAGGTTTGATCCCTCTCGAATTTTGGTAAATCCATTGTTAAGATGGATGTATATTGGTTTATAAAATTAAATCTATTGTTAAATAAAAAAATATTTAAGTCAAAAAAAATTATAATCAATTTAGATTTAATATAGCTTAAAAAATTCTATTTTAATAAAATTGAATTTATCACTAAAGTTATGAGATTTTCAAACAATTTAAATTTAATATTTATAGCAACTCTTACCAATTTAAATTAGAAAATTTTCTCTCTAAAGATGAGGATCAAGAAATGTAAAACAAGGCTTGTGAAGTTACTTGCAGTTGGGGATTTGCTTTATTGGAATTTCTTCCTTAAAGAGGCAAGTTACTTTTTTCTAGTAATCAAGATATAACATTTTGGTACTATTTTGGTTCTTTATTTGCTATTGTACTAGTTTAAATTTAACTTTTTCTAATAATAAATATGAGTTATATAATACAAAATTCATACTATATTATGTTTAAACTTTTGAAAAATAATATATTTGATTATTTCTTAATGAAAATCTCAAGAAATATTATTTTTTCCACATACTTATCACGAGACAGTCACTAAAATTCATGTTTTCACATTTCTCCTAACTAATCTTACATCATGTTCACAATGATAAAGACATGTCTACTTTAAATAATTTACGTATAAATACATAAAAATAGATATTTATTTTACATAATCTAAATAGGAAAGAAAAATGAATCACCAAGTCTATTAGAAAGTCAAACAAATGCCTCTTAATCACCTTCACAGGATTGATAATATAATTCTTAGCCATAAAATATTTATTAACTCAAATTTTATTTATAATTACCATTGAAAATAAAAGTCAAAATTGTCTATTATCCGTGAAGAAAAAATCAAAACCTCTCATGCATCCATGTAAGCCCATTTGTTTCTCTTATGGTCCATAAAAATATGTAATCAACATTTTATACTTGCATAAGACCTCATTTTAGTTTACATAGCGTTGCAAGAACTGGAATTTAAATATAGTAAACATGGCTTTACATCTCATGTCAAGAATTCAATCTTACATATTAATACAAAAAATTTCATTGTTAAAGTCCTCATAGAGTCATCACTACATGATTTATATTGATTTTGAACTAAATGAGAAGGAAAAACATGTGAACTGATTAATAAAACAATAAGTATCTTAATCGAGAATAGATATTCAATGTTGTCTCTAAATTCACTATTTTCTCATTTTGGTTATATTCTTCTCATTTCTTATTTGAGAAGGATTGTGACCTTGAATCCTTATTATCATATATATTGTACACAATTGGAAATAATTATTTTTAAGTGTATAAGTGTTTCCATCAGAAGAAAAAAAAGGTCTAAAATCATGTGTGAATCCTACCAATTATATAAAATATCAATAAGACAAATAAAAAAATAATATAATTAGGGAAATAAATAAAACAATAATATAAATAATGAAATAACACAAGTACATATCAATCTCTATTGCCATCACCCTGATTATCTTCCTCACTTGGCATGATAACATTGTTTCTCAAAAATATGCTTTGATCTAGGGTCATGTATTAATACGAACCAATAATCTCTATCCAAAACATTTGGGTAAAAAATCACTTGGTTGCAGTGTTTTTGGAAAACATAAGGTTGCCTAGCTTCATTCCACATCTTTTTAGAGTTGATATATATTAGCCCACTATCGTGATTTTCCTTTACATTATTTCGATCAAAGGTGTCCCACCACTTGCACCTAAAAATAACACATTGGAACGAAGAGAAGTCCACTTGAATGATCTCTTGTATCTTTCCAGTGTAATTCAATGTCCCATACATTAGGTTTTGATCGTGGTGGATATCACGACTAGATTGGTTGAACTTGACTTCCACTCCACGGTCTTGTTTCATGAATCCATCATCAACATCCTTTGCATGAAAATGAGGTCCATATTCCCACATATATGGGAACAAATGCACCTATAAAAAAGTGAAAAAATAATAGTGTCATGTGTCTAATAACCCGAACATAATTAAAAATGTATAATATATATAGATGTTACAATTCAAAGGTGTAGTATGAAGTTAAAAATGTACATAAATATATTTTTACCAAGTTGTTGCACCCAATCCATTTGTTTAGTGCATCCTCTTCAACACGCAGGTAACGACCAGATGCACCATATTTATCTCTGACTTGATCAAAAACCCAATTTTTAGGGCATGTCATTGGCATATTTTCTTTTAAATATTCAGGATAAGGCACAATTCTACCATTCAACCATCTAAATTATTTCATGTCACTGTCTCATTTCCTCCTCTTCCACTTGTACAATGCAACCCACAGTTGTGTCGCTTCCATATTTTGAAGAATGAATTTGTGGATGGCTTCAACTTTTGAGTTCGCTGATGGAATCAAATCAACATATATAGTACATATGAGATCAAAATATGCATTAATATGAAGTTTAGTGTGAATAGTTACTGTGTAGAAATTTGATAAATGATAAGTCTCTTACTCTTTATCATGTGCCTCTTACCATTCATTTTGATAAGTTCCCTTTCTCCTTTGTCTTCATCCCTTTCATCATCCCAAATCGTCGCACCTAGTTTGTTGTCGATATTCTTGATGTACTCACTGGAATAATAGAAAGAATCATATGATATATACCCCTCTGTCGTAGACCCCTTGGGTTTTTACCTTTGTCGAACAAAACCTTTCAATTTAATCATGTACCTCTCTAAGAAGAACATCCAACAACAAGAAACCACCCCAACTAATTCAACCTCATCTACTAGGTGAATTAGAAGACGAACATGAAAGTCCATGAAACTTGTAGGAAGTTCCTTCTCAAACATATAAAAAATATCGGTTATCTCTTGATACCATGATGAAATGCTAGTCATATGAATCTCCTTTGATGTTATCCAATGTAAAAATGCATAGAACTTAGATATGGCACGTCGTAGGTCTTGGGGGAATTCATGGTTCACACACCCAAGAACGAGCAGAGGATATTGACGCTTCACAGTAAATAGTACATTATACAAAAATTAATTATAAAATACCCCATTGCATTAAAATAAAAATAATAATAATAAAATCATGTTTATGACATACATACTCTTCAAATGCCCATGTGATTTCAACCCTGAAAAATGGCCTTCCATAGTGAAGGAGTGTCGTAGTGAATACTCGTATAAAGAAGGCACCCTAACACTCATTATAAATTCCTTTGAAAAATAAATATCATATTTCTTTAAAATCCATGGGATAACACCTTCTTTGAAAGAGAAAGAGGGGCCAACCTCTCCTCTAGTTTCTTGTCTTGGCCAATGTTTTTGTTTTTGTTTTTGAAGAAATAAGATCTCTTCTAATGGTTAATGTGTCATTTTATTTCGATGATATGTGCCTCCATAAATAAGATGAAACCTTTTTAAATATTTGCATGGGATCTAGTAAGTGTGAAATCTTAAGATGATCCCAATATGGGAGCTAATAAAAGACATATTTCCTTTTATCCCAACAGGAAATTTCTGAACATAGGTGTTGAAGAATTCTATATCATCGAACATATGATTCCCATTTGAATTGAACAATTATGCAAAATCCTTCTCCTTATCTTTCCCATATGCTCTAAGCCATTCAACTGGTGTCATTATTGCGGGCCTTTGGGTTCTCTTTGGTTTACCATTGAAAGTGGATGTTACTCTTCTATAAGGGTGTTATTTTGGAAGGAATACCCTGGAGCAGTCATACTTTGGATTTCGTAGGTGGCTGTACCACCTAGCCTTTGGAGAAGGACCAAAAAATTTACATCCATGATACCCTTTTATTGCAAGACCTGCAAAATTATTATATACAAGCTAAAACGTTAGCGACTATGAATATCAGAAAAATTACAAAAAATTAAATTAATATGTGAAACAACATTGTTATTTATATAAACAAATCAATAAAAATGTAATTTATCAAAGAAAACTCTTAATCCTAGATATTCATGTATGGCGTAAGCACATATGCCATACAACGTAAAACTTCTCTATATTGCGATGGGTCTTGATACATCGTACACATATATCCCCTCCCATAATTCCTTCAGCTCATATACCAATGGTTGTAAATAAACATCCATATTATTCACTTGTCTTCTATCAGGCACTATGAGAGGCAACATAAGATGTTCATTCTTCACGAACAACCATGGGGAGATATTGTTGCTTATCATTATTGCAGGCCAAAAAAAACAATTGGTGTTTTGGAGGGAATATGGGTTGACACCATCCATGGCTATGCAGAGTCGTAGACTTCGTACTTCATCCTTGAGTTTTCAAGCCATGTGTCCTCTATATGCTTCATGGCTATTGAATATGTTGGGATTTTCATAACTCCTGACTCACTTCCGTCTATGGCATTCCATCCCTACAACATACCTAATTCTTTGCAATGAAAGGGCCTTTTCATATTGGGGATTATAGGCATGTGCCTCAATATCTTATGAGGAGGAAGGTATGCTTTACCTTTTTTTTAATTACTCTAATTTTCATGCCCATATCTCGGACATATCTCTTTGTCTGCATATCCTCCTCTATATAGAATACAATCATTCGGACATGCATGATATGATATGTACTCAAGACCCAACATTTTCAACAACTACATTGCCTCTTCGCAGCTACCCGACAAAACGTTATCATTCGAAAGAACCTTATCTTTGAATAACCTGCAATTGGTGGGGAATATAATTGTACAATGTAAATATTTAATATGCATAAAATCAACCATTTTTATTGTTGATTATGTGACAAGATTACTCAAAATATAAGGGACTTGACCGATCATACAGGTGAATTACCTCAATATTGCTGAGAAACGTGCATTCAACATGCCGAAATTTGCTTCCAAGTTGTATGACAACATCATTTTCCTGAGCTGGGTAGACTTTGACTTGATTCCAAGTCCAAAGAGAGGGGTGGTGGAAGCAGATTTCATGATTTTGAATAAGTTATAAGTGATCTGAGAATCATCTCCTAGCTCATCATTTTAGAATGCATCTAACAACATTTACTCCATGGAAGTTGTATCCCATAAGTAATCATCCATACCAACCTCTATTTGATTTCCTTCATTTCCAACTTGTGATGAAGAAATGCTATTGTTGCAGTCATTCCTAATTGGTGAATATGAACATAGTGGGGATTGAATAGATGGTTGATTCAACTATTCTTTGTATGCTTCCTCTCCGAGTATTGCTATTAATGTAGTCTTCTCTAGAGTTGACGTTGTAGTGGGGTGCACTGGAATATGGTAGGTAGGTCATGCATCATCACTAGAATCCTAATTTCAAAAAATATTCAACGTATTTAGTACAATATCAATGATATTAGTAAGCATGTCAATGTAATTGGTTTTTTGAAATTACATTATTCCAAACAATTATTACCATCATTGATCTAGGATTGTGGTTGGAAGATGCCATGTTCCAATTATAAGGGTGAAGAGGTTGTTCATTTTCATCTACCTACTGCTTCTGATATGTTGCTCCTCATAATAGCTTCCGACATTTTTGAAATCGAGGAATATTTTCTGCATCTGAACTCTATTTTGAATAATTATCCTACAAATATGAATACATTTTTATTGTTGATCAACGGTTGTCATTGATGTCAACCTAAGCAGCACCAGGGGCTAACCCAATATTGCATGGGAATTTTGACCTACCAAATTAATATGTTCTAGGTCAATAATGCTTTTGATGGTTTCTACTTGTCGAGATGTTTCCATTGATATATGGCATGCCATGTAATTCTTCATGGTTTGAGAGATATTCATGTTTGAAGTTTGTACCCCTAGTTAGTGGGCTAAAACCCCATGGGGTTGGGGCATGGGTCATTGAAAATTCATAATTAATATTTTTTAAGATCCTAAAATCCCTCCTACGTTCGCTTGTTGAAGCCCCTCTCAACCTAAGAATTTATATAAATTGTGATCCTCATTTCCTCCTTATGCAAGGGATTTCGCCATTTGAAACAGGTCATCGTGGAATTTGCGCTCTAACTTTTTTTCTACGAAGGTTTAGGAGCTGAAATTTTTATGAGGCGAAGCTGAAATCCTAAGGAAGCAGCTCTAAAAATTTTAGATCAAGGTGCGCAATATTTTTGGAGATATGTTTTGTGTAAGTCAGGGTTTTTGCAAGCTCCTGAAATTCATCTCAAAGAAGTGACCTTGGTAAATTTGTCATAACTATCTATCTGAGTATCGGATTGGAATTTTGTAAAAATTGGCAGATAGTGCAGAGTCTATAATTTTTTCTCTATCAATTTTAGAGCCAAATAAAGAAACCGTGACACGTGGCACGACATACAAGTGCGCTCTGTTGAAATAGTCCATAATTAGGGCATTGTAAGAGATTGGGTATAAATATCTCTTGAAGAATCCAAATTGGGTCAAACCTATGGCATTGGAAAGATGAATGAGAGGAATACTACAGGACTGAAAATCAAATATTAAGGATTTGAAATAATAGAGATACACCAGATTCAATATCGAGCTCCTAGAAGGCAAGAAAAATCTAGATCATGTGTTGTCAAGGGTTGCAAAGGACCATAATTTCTATGGTAGCAAAGCAAAGCAAGGTGCAACAGAAGGTAGCATGACAAGAGCAGCAACCAAGGTGCATAATAGCAGCAAGAAGTTCATCATATGAAGTCTTCAAGTGGGCAGCACTGCATACAATCATTGTAAAGGTATCATTGTACTTAGTCATTGTAAATACAATATTGTACAAATTGTACTAGTGTCTATCTGCCAAGGGTTGAAGAGGCAGTGTTGGGAGGTCTAGGATCATCATTAGGTGGTTATGTCAAAGTTGGGGTTATGGTCTAATATATCTTCTTCTTTTGCATCATTCTATATCATTGTAAATTGGACCATTTTCCCTAGTACGGGAGTCCATTCTTCTTTTATTCTTCTATAGGGTGGTAGGGTGGTGCTAGGGTGAGTTGTAGCTCATTGGGTGTTGGGGCATCCATTCAGTTGACTACTGAAGAAACTCGGGTGTTGGAGCATCCATCCAGTGGGAGTTGGATAAGAATGCTTTTCTAGATTCTAGGAAGTTGGAGCTTTATTTTCAATTGGAGTTGAATATTAAAGAATTATTAGAAAAACATTAGGTGGTTTTTGTCCCGGAGTGGGTTTCCACCTTAAAAACTGTGTGCATTTGTGTTCCTCTTGTTTTGCTGCTATCATTGTAAAAACACTGATAATAATTGAAGATTAAATAATGCTCTAATTGAAAGGAATACTGATTCACCCCCCCCCCCCTCTCAGTGTTTCCAACAATTGGTATCAGAGCTTGGTTCCTTCAATAGCAGTTTAACAGCTGGAAGGAGGTCATGGAGCATACCAAGAATGGTGTACCTCTATTCAATGAAAATAATTATGCACTCTGGAGAGGAAGAATGGAGGTCTATCTCTTGGCACAAGGTTACGAAGTATGGGACACTGTTCAAAATGGATTTACATCAACCACATATGAACAAGGTAAGAATAATTTGGTAAATGATGCAAAAGCAAAGAATATTATTATCAATGGAATTATTGAATTTGCTTATCATAAGGTGTTGGGTTGTAAAACTGCCAAAAATGTATGGGACAAGCTTGAGAATATATATGTAGGTGACTCAAATGTCAAAGAAGCAAAGCTTCAAATCTATAGAGAAAAATTTGAGCAACTCAAAATGAAAGAATATTGCAACATTGCTTCATACTTCCAATACGTTGATGAAATAACCAATAATCTAGAAGGATTGGGAGATACAGTTGATGAGAAGACTATTATAGGGAAGATTTTTATAACGTTACTAGGGAAATTCAACCCAAAGGTATCGTTCTTAGAATACAGTACAAATCTGGACAAAATCAGCAAGGAAGAATTACATGGAGTTCTCATAGCATATGAAATGAGACTTGATGAAGAAAAGGTACTTCAAATCTCGAAACTGCATTCGTTGCATCTAAGCAAACCAATAAGGACAAACAACCTTCAATTGAAATGACATGCACCTACAAGTGTGAAGAAAAGGGAGATGATGGAGAAGGTCTTTCAGATGAAGAATATGCTTACTTTACGAGAAAAATAAAACTTGGTAAGGGAAAATTCAAAGGTAAACTTCCATTGATATGTTTCGGTTGTGGTGAGGTTGGGCATTTCATAGCAAAATGTCTGAACAAAAGTGATGGAAACTCAAAAGGAAAGAAAGGCTTTAAGAAATTCAACAAGCAAGGCAAAAATAAAGGATCCAAAAGGAACTTTCTCTCTAAAGAAGATAGCTCATCATCCGATGAAGAAAGTGACAGCAAAGAAGAAGCCAATGATAAAGTATTGTTTATGGCCAAGCACAATAAAAAAGAAGTATCAAACAATGAAAAAGAAGGGTTGACCATAGAAGAATTTTATGAGGAGGCAATCTAGCTTATAAAAGAGCTCAATGCTGAGAATATCCATTCCAATACTCTTGAAGAACAAGTTCAAGGTCTCAAAATTGAGGTTGAAGAACACAAATGTATTGAAGAGTCACTTCAAAAGAAGTTGGAAGAAAGCAACCAATAAAGGGAGCATTAGAAGCCGAAGTAGTCTCGCTGTGTAAGGAAGTGAAGAAGGGAAAAACTGTCCAAAACTGTGCCAACAGCTCAAGGGCATTGGAAGAACTCATCAACAATCAACGATCTTACAACGACGGAACTGGCCTCAGTTACAAAGAAGAAGAAGCAGGACCTTCTACAATAAAATAAAATGAACCTATGAGATCTGACATACATGTAGACTTCATTGGACAAGATTCACAAGCACATCCTTGGAAGACGATTCCTCGACGAATATTTTCATTTAGGTACCAACATATTTTTCATGGCTATTGTTATTCATGTGGAAAATTTGGTCATAAAGTTGTAGAATGTCGCACGTACCTTAGGAACCAATACAATTCCAAGAGATTCTTCAAATATGAATCTCCTAGGGCTCAACGAAACATCAATATATTTTAACATTTAAGAAACAATATGGAATGTTACAATTGTCAGAACTTTGGACACATAGCCAGAGACTGCGGACTTGAAAATCCTCCAGAAGAATCTTTGAAGCCACAGAATGAACGAACATGGAAGAATAAGAAGATTGATAATTGTTCTCTCGCTCTCAAGGCTCAAAAAAATAAAGATGTATTGTATGTTGATAGCGGTTGCTCAATGCATATGACTGGAGATAGAAGGAAATTTGTATCTCTGAAAGAGGAGAAGGATGGAACCATATCCTTTGGAAATGATGGATCTTCAAATGTTATAGGATCAGGTACCATCACTCTTGGAAGCAAATATGTTATAGACAAGAATGTTCTATTGGTCGAAAACATGAATCACAATATGCTCAGTGTTGGAAAAATGTGTGATCAAGGACACACAATGCTATTCAACTCCACAAAATGTGAAATCAGGAAAGGCAGGTATGGTAAAATTGTGGCTACAGCAAGTCGAGCTCCAAATGACATATATGTTCTGGATGAAGCAACTAAAGCAGATCTACTAGCTAAAGAAGATGAAATCTGGTTATGGCACAAACGAATGGGTCACATAAACTTTTACAATCTTGTCAGGATAAGCAAAAAGGAAGCAGTACGAGAAATGGCAAAAATCTCAAAAACTTCCCACACACTATGTGAGGCATGTCAGCATGGCAAGCAGACAAAAGTCCAATTTAAAACAAAAGAACACTTTGCATCACATCCATTGGAATTGATACATACTGATCTATGTGGTCCTATGAGAACAAAAGGCTTAGATGGAGAATTATATTTCATGTTAATGATAGATGAATATACCAGGATGACAGCCGTCAGTTTCCTAAAGAAAAAATCTGAAGCATTTGAGTGCTTTAAGATCTACAAGGAGTTGGTTGAAAATGAAACTGATTTGAAAATAAAGTGTTTAAGATCAGATAACGGTGGAGAATTCACTTCCAAATTATTTCAGCAATACTGTGACGAAAATGGAATAAAAAGGCAATTTTCAACAACACGAACACCTCAACAAAATGGAGTTGCTGAAAGAAAGAACAAGACCGTACAGGAAATGGGTAGAACAATGTTGAAGGACTCAAAATTGAATGAAAAATTTTGGGTTCAAGCAATTGATACGACAGTCTTCATTATCAACCGAAGTCTTCTAAAAAATAATTGCAACAAGACTCCATATGAATTATGGAAAGGAAAACCAGCTAATGTAAAATATTTTAGAATCTTCGGAAGCAAATGTTATATCAAAAGAGAAGATCAAAATTTGGGTAAGTTTGAATCACGTGGTGATGAAGGTATCTTTGTTGGTTACTCATGCAAAAGAAAGGCCTATAAATGCTATAATCTAAGACGAAAACTGATAGTGGAGAGCATAAATGTTACATTTGACGAAGATGGTGTTCTAGCGAGTAATGATGAGGATCTAGAATATTTGAAACTTGAGACAGAGGCTGAAAAAGAAACAGATAAAATTGTAGAACAAGAAGCAACTATCAACGAGGAAGAAGTAAACAATGATCATCAAGATATACCAGAACAACAACAAGAAGCTCCTCCAAGGAGAACAAAAGAGTGGATTCAAAAGAACCATCCATCAAATCAAATCATTGGTGACATAAATGAAGGTTGACAGCTTCGTTCATCACAACAAGGTCACGTTGCTTTTCTAGCAACCTTTGAGCCTAGTAGTTTTGAGGAAGCCAGCCAGAATGAACATTGGGTAGCAGCTATGAATGAAGAATTGGATCAAATTGAGAAGAATAACACCTAAAAATTAGTTCCACAACCAAAAGATAAAAATGTCATTGGGACTAGATGGGTGTTCAGGAACAAACTGAATGAAGATGGGCAGGTTACCAGAAACAAAGCAAGATTGGTTTGCAAAGGCTATGCACAAGTGGAAGGAATTGATTTCAACGAAACATTTGCACCAGTTTCTAGAATGGAAGCCATCCGAATGTTTCTCGCCTATGCATGTTCAAGAAAAATCAAAGTCTACCAAATGGATGTTAAGTCAACAATTCTGAATGGAGAATCAGAAGAAGAAGTTTACATCGAACAACCTGAAGGTTTTCTATTATCACAAGAAGAAGACTATGTCTACAGGTTAAAGAAGGCTCTATATGGTCTCAAGAAGGCTCCCAGAGCATGGTATGCTCGTCTTAATGGATATATACGTCAACAAGAGTTCAAGAAAGGTACTGTTGATAGCAATATTTATGTACAAATAGATAAAGATAATTTAACAATCGTTGAGGTATATGTGGATGATACAATATTTGGTAGCAATGATGATCGACTAAGTAAGAACTTTTCTACAAATATGCAAAGTGAGTTTGAGATGTCTTTACTTGGTGAGCTGACATACTTCTTAGGGCTTCAAATATCTCAACAAGAGAAAGGAATATTTATATGTAAAACCAAGTACATCAAGGAAATGCCCAGGAAATTCAAAAAGGAAGATTGCGAACCCGTCCTTACTCCGATGGTAACAGGTTGCAAATTGAGCATAGACGACTCATCTAAGGATGTGGATCAGAGGTTGTACATATATATGATTGGTAGTATTCTATATGTAACAACCTCTCGGCCAGATGTTATGCAAGCAGTTGGAAAAGTAGCAAGATTCCAAGCAGCACCAAAAGAATCACATATTATTGCCGTCAAAAGAATTCTTCGATATCTAAAGGGCACAGAAGAATATGTCTTGTGGTATCCCAAGGGTAACAATCTCATTATTCAAGCCTTTACAGATGAATATTGGGCAGGAAGCGTTGATGATCGTAAGAGTACTAGTGGAGCAGCATTCTATCTAGGTGGTTGTCTCGTATCATGGTTGAGCAAAAAGAAAAATTTCAATCTCGGTATCTACAGCGGAAGCAGAATACATTGCAGTAGCATCATGTTGTACTCAAGTCCTTTGGATGAAACAAACTTTGCAAGATCTTCAAGTACAATTCAGTGAGCCTATTCCCATATTCTGTGACAACACTAGTGCCATCAGCATCTCCAAGAATCCTGTCATGCATTCAAAAACAAAACACATTCTGATCAAATATCTTTTTGTTAGAGAATAAGTCGTTGAAAAGAATATCAAAATTGAGTATGTTTGTACAAAAGAAAAAATTGCTGATATCTTCACTAAACCTTTACCTCGTGAAGCATTTGAATATCTTCGTCAAAAGCTTGGGATTCTCCCAAGTTCTCATTAGATTACAGGTCTGCAGGACGGTTGTGTGTCAGGGGGAGTGGAAGTGTGTACAGGTCTGCAGGATGGTTATGTTTCAGGGGGATTTACCCTTTGAAATTGATGTCAAAGGGGGGAAGAATGTTGTAGGAAGAGGTTTCATGATCACAGGGGGAGTACTTGTGTTGCCATCAATGCCAAAGGGGGAGATTGTTGATCAACGATTGTCATTGATGCCAACCCAAGCATCACCAGGGGCTAACCCAATATTGCATGGGAATTTTGACCTACCAAATTAATATATTATAGGTCAATAATTCTTTTTATGGTTTCTACTTGTCTAGATGTTTCCATTGATATATGGCACGCCATGTAATTCTTCACGGTTTGAGAGATATTCATGTTTGAAGTTTGTACCCCCAGTTAGTGGGCTAAAACCCCATTGAAAAGTCATAATTAATATTTTTTAAGCTTCTAAAATCCCTCCCACGTTCACTTGTTGAAGCCCCTCTCAATCTAAGCATTTATATAAATTGTGATCCTCATTTCCTCCTTATGCAAGGGATTTCGCCATATGAAACAGGTCATTGTGGAATTTGCACTCTAAATTTTTTTTCTATGAAGGTTCAGAAGCTGAAATTGTTATGAGGCGAAGCCGAAATCCTGAGGAAGCTGCTGTAAAAATTTCAGATCAAGGTGTGAAATATTTTTGGAGATATGATCTGTGAAAGTCAGGGTTTTTGCGGGCTCCTGAAATTCATCTCAAAGAAGTGACCTTGGTAAATTCGTCATAACTCTCTCTCTGACTATCAGATTGGAATTCCATAAAAAGTGGTAGATAGTGCATAGTCTGTAATTTTTTCTCTATCAATTTTAGAGCCAAATGAAGAAATAGTGACACGTGGTACGTCGTACAAGTGCGCTCTACTGAAATAGCCCATAATTAGGGCATTGTGAGAGATTGGGTATAACTCTTTCTTGAAGAATCTGAATTGGGTCAGACCTATAGCATTGGAAAGAAGACTCAGATGACTACTAAAAGACTGAAAATCAGATGATGAGGATCTCAAATAACAGAGATACACCAGATTCAATATCGAGCTCCTAGAAGGCAAGAAAAAGCTAGATCATGTGTTGTCAAGGGTTGCAAAGGACCAGACTTTCTATGGTAGCAAAGCAAAGCAAGGTGCAGCAAAAGGTAGCATGAAAGAGTTAAAGAACCAAGGTGCATAACAATGTAGAATAAGTTCATCATATGAAGTCTTCAAGTGGGCAGCACTGCATACAATCATTATAAAGGTATCATTGTACTTAGTCATTGTAAATACATTATTGTACAAATTGTACTAGTGTCTATCTACCAAGGGTTGAAGAGGCAGTGTTGGGAGGTCTAGGATCATCATTAGGTGGTTGTGTCAAAGTTGGGGTTATGGTTTAGTACATCTTCTTCTTCTACATCATTTTATATCATTGTAAAGTGGACCATTTTCCCTGGTACGGGAGTCCATTCTTCTTTTATTCTTCTATAGGGTGGTAGGGTGTTGCTAGGGTGAGTTGTAGCTCAGTGGGTATTGGGGCATCCGTTCAGTTGAATATTGAAGAAACTCGGGTGTTGGAGCGTCCATCCAGTGGGAGCTGGAGAAGAATCCTTTTCTAGATTCTAGGAAGTTGGAGCTTTATTTTCAATTGGAGTTGAATATTAAAGAATTACTAGAAAAGCATTAGGTGGTTTTGTCCCAGAATGGGTTTCCACCTTAAAAAATGTGTGCATTTGTGTTCCTCTTGTTTGCTGCTATCATTGTACAAACACTGATAATAATTGAAGATTAACTAATGCTCTAATTGAAAGGAATACTGATTCAGCCCCCCCTCCAGTATTTCCAACATTTATTGGTAGGGTGAAGATGCTGCCCATTTTCATCTACCAACTGCTTGCGATATGTTTCTCTTGATAAGAGTTTTCAAAGTTTTTGAAATGGGGGAATATTTTCTGCTTATGAAATCGATTTTGAATCAAGATCCTAGAAATTTGGATACTTTTTTATCCAAATTGACATGGATTAAAAATTAAATAAATTAAATTAGATAATTGAAATATAAATAAAATATGAACTTACTGAAGATGGAAAGGGAGAAATCTATGAAGTAATTTGATCAACAATATAAAACAAGTTGGAATTTGAAAAATTGGCCATTTGATATTATTTGCATTTTTTCCCTGCTTTTGAGAAAAATCAAAAATAAAATTTTGTGTGCATATCCAAAATTAATTTCAAGAACCATATAACCACAATATGAATTTCAATATAGTTTTCAAACCATTTTTCAAGAATAAGGCGACTTTAAGCTGAAAATGTATATTATGAACTATTGTAATTCATGTGGATGTGTCCTAAAGGATATTTTGATATTAATATGTCATTTTATGTGAAAATAAAATTTCAGATAGCTTTTAAACCATATTGGTGTGTTTATCAGGAATAATCACATTGATGTGTTTAAATCATAACAACACTGGGGCGTTCAAATAATAAATGAAAAAATTCTTGACATTCTGAAAATAATAAAATATGTCATCATATCAGTGCTCTTGTAGAAAATCACACCATTGTGTTAAAATATTAGGCGCACTGTTTTGTGATTTTGAAAAAAAAAAAAACTATCATGTTGGTGTGTTGCAAAAATTTGATGCCCCAATAATTATAGTCTGCTTATATTGTAAATGCATCTATGCTCTTTACTATCAAATGCACTAATATTCAGATTAAGTGAAGAAAAAAAAAACGCGAGTTTTTTTTCTTTGTCTTTTTGAATTGAAAAATAAGCGGAAATTGATTTTTCGAAATCTAATTTCATAAATTCTTTTAAATAGTAAAAAGTTGTTCACTATTTCATTATTTTTCCCAAAATTTCAAGGGAGTGATTTGCAAGAGAGACATATGAGGAACATTGTGCAACAACAAAATACTTTGGAGCAATAGAACTATTCAGAACATTATAATTTAAAAGTTATGGTGATTCATTCAAAACCATCCATAGTAAAAATTTCAAATTTTATTGTTGATTTACTAATAAAGAAATTTACAATTTATGTGAGGGTTTAATTAAAAGAGATATCATTTGCAAGAGATATTGCAAGAGATACATATAGGGAGCATTGTGGAGCAAAAAAATATTTTAGAACCATACAAAGATCAAAATTTGAAAGGTATGGTGATTCACTCATAACCTTGCATAACAAAAAAATAAAAATTTACTGTTAATTTTTTGTATAATTACTTTTATATTTATTAAAAAAAACAAAACCTGTATAATAAAAAAGGTATTATTGATTTTACTAGTAAAATTTTTACAATCTTTGTTCATATTAGATTTAATTAAAATTAAAAAAAAAAATCAATACTTACCTTAAACCCTGACTTCCTCTTGCTTATGTGACTGCAAAATTTCACCTTATGATATAATTCCCTCTACCACTTCACTATTAGGGTTTTTCATTTTAGGCATTTTAGATTTATTGGGTTTGTGTACTTACTACATATAGAGAATTTGACATGTGAAGTAGGGAGATCACTTATTGAATTTGTTTACTTAAAAAAATATGTATATTTCGCAATGTGCTAATGTAAAATAACGCATCAGTGCACCTTGTGTAATACAACACATTGGTGTATTATAAGCATGTCAGTTATGTCTAGTCTATTTATCGGTGCTCCTGTGTAATATAACGCACCGGCGTGCCTCTCCCAAATAGCACCGTTAAGTCATCGTGCTTTTATCGTTACAAATCACACCTTCATAATTTAAAATTATTTAAAAAAATTAATTTTCGCTGACAGTGTTGAAAAATTAAATGGTCGGTGTGTTTAATGGCTTAAACGCATCGGTGCATTGATTCAAATAAATGCACCAATTACCAGAGCTCTTTTTGGATGAAAATTATTTGATTTATGTATAAAATATATTTAATGGCTTTTATATTGAGTTGTAAAAGTTTTATATTAATATAAATTGTTTGAGAAGGAGTTAAGTAACAAAAATATTGATCAACATAATGGTAACACATCAACAAAAGAAGAGAAGGCAAGTTCTTTGTAAATTCTTTGCAAAATTAATATGTTTGAAATATATATAAGTTTAACTAATATGTATTGGTTAGTGTGTGTCATGCAAAGCCACAAAATGAAGAAGGTCGATAATATTATTTATATTCTAAGTGCATAGGAGTGTAAAAGCTTGATAGAAAAATTGTAGAAAGATGAATCAGGTGAAAGAAAACATACTATTCAATATGAGGTTTTTATTTTTATTTTTAATTTTCCTTAATAATATAATTAAGAATATTATATAACATGTTTCAAACAATATATTAATGCATATATGTGTAATGTTCTATAGGGAGAAACAACGAAGGAAAATATCAATGTTGTTCGAAGAAAAGAAAAATTATAGAACATGTAAATGGCGATGAATTAGTCCTTAGCTCATTTGGAGTGGTGTTCGTGGTTAATGAAATCCAATTTTTTTTTACAAAACTGTGAGAGATATAGCGGAATGAACGTTTATACTTACTTTCCACTTATAATACAAAAACCAATCCAATGATTTCAGTAAATAAATTATATCTAAACTACAAGAAACATTTCTAGAAAAATGGTCAATGAGACATGTGAGAATTGCAATAGCAAAAACATACAATAACAAAAAAGAATCTTTCAATGGTAATATTCCTAATTAAAATATTTTTCTAAAATTATATTTATATATTACTACAAACCATTCATTTATTAATATCAAATTTGTTATATTTAGTATTCATATATTAATATAAAAATAGTTTATTACTTTTTTTAGGAAGATTATGAAAATCATAAATAATTAATGAGGTAATATGCAAAATATATCAATAGGAATGTCCAAAAAAGTGTACAAGGAGATGGTCAAAGAAATGGACATAATTTCATCATGGGAGGAGCCATCTCAATAATAACGTGCTTCAAATGTATGTAATCATTATTGAATTTGTACATATAAAAAAAATTAGCATTAAATATTAATTTTCAAGTATTTTCTTGCAGAAAAGAAAATAAAATGGAACTCATTTAGCACATCAAACAAGATGACAAGGAAAAAAAGCGTTGATATAAAAGCTTGTGAATAATTGTTAATATTTCCTTATAACAACTCAAAACTTCATTTTTTAATGTTTCAAGTTGTTTTACAACAATCATCCTTGAATGTCTTCAAATAGATGCTAACATATTGTTTAGCCAATTTAATGTCTTAAATTGCTTTCATTAATTATCAATCGAGGTTTGTAAACTAAGGAAGTGTGGTGCACTGTATGTGCTTAGTTAACCTATTTCTTATTTCGTTGTTCTGTATTTTATGTTGTTTTTGGGGGGTTTTTGTTCTTTGATGTCTAAGAATGCTTTAACCTAAAACTATGAAAAGATTTAAATGAACCTAATGAATTTTAAGAAGGAAGAAAATGAAGTGTTCCTAAGTTAGTCTATTTTTCATAAAAATAAACCAAAAACTGTTGCCTACTTAAAACCTAATTTGGAAAACAGAGCATCTACCGTATCCTATCATTATTTCTATTCCATGGTTCTAATTCTAAAACTAAGATTGAAACTGCAGTGCTTATCTTAAGTAAAAGCAGAAAATGAAACAACTAATGTACTTCTGGTTACTTCAATATTCAATTATGAGGTATAACCTTATTGAGATGATGTTAAGTAACTGTTTGTACTTTAACTTCTAATGTCCTAGAACAGTAAGCAAAGAATGCAATGAAAACATCTAATGTATATTTAGTTACTTCCAATATTCAATTATGAAGTGTGGTATTCTTGAGATAGTGTTAAGTAACCAATTATACCTAATGAACTAGAAAACTAAGTAAATTATGCAAAAGGTAACTCAGTAATTGCACTCATTAAACATTTAACTATTCAATCTTGAAATATGATTAAATAAATCTCTTTTAGAATGAATTTTAGGAATATCAGTGATGCAATTAAGTGAGGATCTGAAAGCAAAATATGAAAGCATGTGAGACTAACTAAAAACAACTAATGTATATTTGACTTTTTTGCAACATTCAATGTGAAGTGTTACCCTCTTGAGATGCTATGTGAGAAGTCAATTATGCCTTAGTCTCTAAATTCCTAGAAAGCAAATAACAATGTGCAGAGTAAATTCAATCACTGTATGAATTAGACATTTAACCATTTAGTTTAGGATCATCATATTGAAATGGATTTTGAAAACATCCATTGACACAGTTAATTGACAATTCTGTTCTAGGGAACTGAATGAAAAAACTGTAAGGAAACTAGGAAACTGTGTAATCTTATTACTTCAATCTTAATTCGATTTGAAAACAGAGTTATCTATCTTCACGAAATATCTTAGAAGAACAAGGATGCACAGTTGTGATTTAATGTTATGCTATTGATCAAAAACTAAAATGAACCATCAACCTAATTAGAAAACATATTTTCTTAAAAACAAAGAAATGGAAATTAAACTAAAAACAACAAATGAAAAACCTCCTCAAGTGCAGGGGCCCTCTGCAACTGATTCGGCTGAACTACTAACTAGTTAAGGATGTACTTAAACAGTTATTGGCAACACGAACTTTGTATTATGATAAAATGATGTCTGAATACAGAGTATCAACAAAAATCTTAAACTTAACATTTAAAATTTGAACTATGTTCTCGGCCTTTTACAACCAATATTTAAATGAAAATACATAACTTTTTGTGAGATAAACTTGCTACAGGTGGCTAACTCAAATTAGAATTGTAATAGTATTGTTAGGATTTTGATTTGCTACGATAGATAAAATCAAGAGTCCTGCTACTTTCGGATAACGTACTTTGACCAAACCTTTGACCATGATCTTAGGCCTGCTTTTTTGTCGATCTGGACTGAGCGAATAGGATAGAATCCATGTAGATATGATTCTAGAAACGCCCATGTGGCTCAATTCTTCATTTGACACTTGGAACTTGCCAGACCATGAGAGTAGCTACGAAATCTACATTTAGTTGCAGAATAGGCTGCATTTTGTAGCTAAATTGCAAAAATCTATTCAAATAGCAAGAACCTGAAAATATAATATGACAATAATTTTAATGCATCCTTAAGACAAAACCTAGCATTTATCATTGATTGGGGTCTGTGATCTTATGAGAAAGTGAGGGAAAGAGATGAGAAAGGCTGTCAAAGAGGGTAATTCTGAGGTTCAACATATCCCCACTACAAAATCATTACATGTCCTCATGCAATTTTCCAAAATTGTGAGTTCTTCTTCCCTATTGCATTTGCTCAAACACTTTTGCTAGCACATCCAATTTCCTTCTCTTGTTCACCTTTGAAGTGACTGTCATCCTGGACCTTCTCATAAGAAGCTTATACTTGAGGTTAATGACTGCTCTGTGTAGTAACTTGTTCTTTCTTTTCAATTTCCTGTTTTTCTTATACCACAGTCCTAGATGCAGAATGGTATTGCCATGAATTGTCTTGTCCAACTTGCTTTGTTGCTTCAAGGTCTCATTCTCTTGTTTGATATGTCTGTTCAATATCTCTGGTTCATAAATATCTTGCTTAAGAGAATATACTATAGGTTCTTGTGCATTGATAGAAGGTCCTGGGTTCATTGATGCATTTTTCTTCTCCAGTGATTCTACATAATCATATATTTGCTGTTGAACTAGATCTATGCCTGGGGATCTTCTGCTGGGGCAACCTTCAAAATGATGAATAGGATAATTTTGAGGATTGTGTGCAGGAGAAACGTTAACAGGTGATGGTATTGGGGTTTTCTCATCTAAATTTATAGGCTCTATCTCTTTTGATAATGTTTTCTTCATAGACCCTCAAAGTCTAGAGCTTTTTCTCAATTTTGGAGGACTTTCATTCTCCTCAGTTGTAACCTTACTCCTTTTCCTTATCTTACCCCTTGTCTTGATTTGCTTTCTGATTTTTATTAGTTCTTCAGAGATTAGCTTTTCATCATTATTTTGTAATGAAGATTCATGTCTATTTATATCAGTTTTCTTTCTTCTGCTTCTTCTGACATTATCTTCTTTAGGTAACTCTGGTGGTTCTTGAAAATGATTTCTAATAAGGAAATCCTCCCAGTTATCTTCTATGATTTTTAAATGAAAGTCAATCAATATCTTCACTAACCCATGATGATGCATGGTGGTATTTATGAAATGTATTCTCTTTTGCACATTTGAGGCCATAATTTTTAAACTATTTAGCAGAAAGAAAGGAAGATTGATTTCACCATTTTCTAGGAAATTCATCAGCAAATGGATATGGTAGACATACATGTAACCAAACCTTCCTTCACAAGTGATATTTTTTTGTAAAACCAATAACATGTTTCTCCACTTACGTTTAAGAGTTGAACCAGGAATACCTTTTCTAAATAAAGAGATATCCATATCTCGGTTTTTGAGTATTACTTTCCATGATTCGTTGTGGAAATCCTTATTTTTTAACCATCTTTCACCATGCCTTGAAAGTTTTGTAGCCTCAGCAATGAAATACCCAGTCACTGTAAACTTGATATCTCCAATTTCTACTGAGCAAAGGATTTTGTAATATCCTTATGAAACCCATTAAATTTTTCTATGAAACTAAGCCATCCAGCTTTCTGTAACAATTCTTTGAGTTGTGGGTATCCTTCCATGTAATTTTCTCCCACCGGTTTTGATTTGAAAATGAGCCCCATCCTTCTACTATGCAGAGTTATTCAACCTTCAAAATTACCCTTCTATTTTATGAAAATGAATTGGCTGCGGATCTGATGGAAGGTTATGGATGGTTTCTAGGAAAAAATAGATGGTAGGGGTCTTGGAGAGACATAGACAAGTATGTAGATCATGATTGTTAGTCATCAACGAGGGAGTTAATTATGGGTCATTATGCAACTCAATATGGAGGATGTGGCTGATATGTAGTATGATGGAGTTTGCAATCAAATCAAATGATAAGTTGTCAAGGAAACATATGAATTTTCATATTATACATGTTTCATGTTTTAACCTTGCTATTAAAATAAATTTTTGCATTTTACCTTTTAGAACTTAACCTTTTCGTTTGTTGTTTCCTTTGGTGTTGATCCTTAGGTACCCTTTTTAGAAAAACACAATCCTTCAATTCCTTGAAATCATCATGTGTCGGAAATGCTGAATAAGATGTGGCTACAGAATCAAATTAGCTGCAGAATGGAATTAGCTGCAAAAGGTGATCAGCTGTAGAATACAGTGAGCTGCAGAATACAATCAGCTGTAGAATGTACTCTATAAAAAGAATGAAGTATGGCTATGGGATATGAATGTGATATGAAATGGAAGTGGAATGACTTGTGAAATGGAATGAAAGTGGAATGACTTGTGAGATGAAATGAAAGAGGAGTGAGATGGAATAAAACTGTAAAATGAAATGAATTTGCAGATTATGAACTGCAATGAATGTAGTTTTGTGTCACTACTTATTATAGAAAAGAAAATGGAAAATATAGGATGCCAGAAATCTATGATTTTCAACTTGTATTTTATGTATAAGTATGCCAATCATTGATTGGTTTTCATACTTATAAATTTTATTTTATTGTTATGTTTTATTATTATTTTTTTTATGAATGTAGGAAAAATAAAATCTAAGTTAGTGAAGAAGAATGATTTTTCTTCACTAACTTCATATCAATATTATCTTGGGAAATCTTGACAAACTCTTATTTTGAAAGTGGTTTATGATATACTTTCAACCAATGATCATTCACAAGAAGAGGTACCTTTCCTTCATCTATTGTCCTTATCTTCACTACTCCATTATCAAAGAATTTTTCAATCTCATATGGCCCAGGCCAATGAGTCTGAAAATTTCCTTGAAAATGTTTGAATTTTGAATCGAACAAAAATGCCCAATCCCCCGCTTGAACTTTCTTCTCCTTGATATACTTATCATACCATTTAGCCCTTTACTACTGGATTATACTGGTTCTTTGAACTGCATCTTGTTTGATTTCATCTATCTCATTAAGTTGCTCCAATCTATGTTTTTGTGCTTCTGATAAATCAAGTCCCAATTGGACTGCCATCTTGAAGGTTATGATATGAAACTCTATAGGGAACAAGACTTGCTTTCCATAAACAAGTTCATATGGAGTAGTCCTGTTGTGTCTCTCCAAATAGTTCTGGAGGCCCATAAGGCTTTAGGAAGCCTTTCTACCTAATATCTTCTGTGTAGATGTACAATCTTAGTGAGAATTCCTTCAATCACCTTATTGGTAGATTCAACTTGACCATTTGCTTGTGGATGATAAGGAGTAGACTTTTTGTGCTTGAACTTGTAATCTTCCACAAGCCTTTTCACCACCTTTGATGTAAAATGAGTTCCCTAATCTGTTACAATTTCTCTTGGAACACCAAAATGAGTGAAGATATCCTCAAAAAGAAAATTAACTATAGATCATTTATTAGCAAAAGGTAATGCTTTAGCTTCTACCCATTTAGTGACATAATCAGTGCATACCAAAATATACTTCTTTTGTTTAGATGGAGGATTGATAGGTCCAACAAAATCTAAGGCCCATTTTTCAAAAGGTTCAATGAGTATCTGAGGTTGTAATGGCATTTCATTTGAAGGAGAAGGTTTCCCTACCCTTTGGAAACTGTCACACATTTTGACATATTCTTTGGCATCTATGAAAATGGATGGCCAATAATATCCTAAATGAAGGATTTTATAGGTTGTCCTCTTGTCAACAAAGTGTCCACCACAAGATTCAACATGACATGCTTTAAAATTTTTAGGAATTTCATCTTCTCGAACACATCTTCTGATAATGAGATCTAGACTTGTCTTATACAATTCATTATTAATCCATGAGTATCTTGTACTTAATTGAATGATTTTTCTTTTCTCTCTAGAAAGAAAATGTGAAGGTAATTTACCTGTAACTAAGTAATTGGAAATATCTGCAAACCAAGGAGTTTGAGTAGTTATTGCAAAAATATATTCATCAGGAAATTTATCTTCAATTGGAGTGTCATCTTTGATATTTTGGATTCTAGACAAGAAATCAACAATTATGTTTTGTTTTCCAGGTCGGTCTAGAACAGTAATGTTGAATTCTTGCAGGAGTAATAACCATCTTGTAACTCTACCATTAGTGATAGATTTATTCATTAAGTATCTAATTGCAGAGTGATCTGTATGAACAAAGGTTTCATAGTTTGTTATATAATGTCTGAATTTGTTGATAGCATGAACAACAAATAAAAATTCCTTTTCAGTTATAGTGTAATTTAACTCTGTGGGAGTCAAATTCTTGCTTGTGTAATAGATGGAATAGGGGATCAAATCTTTTTGTCCTACTACAACTCCTAGAGTTGTATCTGAAGCATCTGTTGAAATGTGAAAAGGTAGTTTCCAGTTTGGATCTCTTAATATGGGTGCTTCAGAAATTTTTTCTTTTAAAGTTTCAAATGCTAACTGGAAATCGGGATTCCAACTGAATTCAAAATCTTTGGTGAGTAGTTTTAAGGGTGGGGATGCTATTTTGGTGAAATTTTCTATAATATCCTATGAATCCTAGAAAACTTCTAACATCCTTTTGGCAACTTGGAATTGATAGCTTATAGATGACTTCAACTTTAGATTTATCAACTTTAATTCCATCTCCTGAAATGTGATGTCCTAAAACAATCCCTTCTGTAAGCATTATGAAACATGTAGAAATTTGAATAATTTGCTGAATTATTCTCCGAGATTATCCTGGTCACATACTATTTGAGCTTCATACATAACACATAATCTCTTCTACGCATTAATCATCACATGCGGAAATAAAAACAACAAGCGGTATTGAAAACATTCACATGCACACATAGAAATTCAACACATATAACACAGTATGTATACCGGGGAAAGCTTACAGCTGAAAACCCCCTACTGTCTGTATATTATAATGAAGAAGAATCATGTAACAATCTCAATACAATACTCCTCACAAGTACTCAGTACTGTCTCCAAAAGTTACACACAAACTAGCTCAGTTTTGAACAAGTCACGGGTTCAAAACTCCTCCACTGTTTGCCTGCCTCTACTGCACAATCCAAGATGAGAGAATGATGAATTCGAATTCCCTTGGATTTAACTGCGCAATCCTCATTGGAAATCTCCTCCAATTATTGTGCAAATCTCATGCACACTATATTCACAACTGATAGTAGACTCCACCCTTTCACCCACCTCTAACACTGGTCTCCATTGAACTGTCCATGCACTGCTGTTAACTGATGTGTTCTTTAGTTGAATAATGAGTTAATAATTAGTGAATTAATTAATAATTAATTCACACCACTCATCTCTAGTGTATTAGCCAGTTAAACTAAATACAACTAGTTCAACTGAGTTAAACCGAACACAACTCCATCAACTATCTCATCAACTCCACCAAACTCTGCCACATGAGTTCTAACTGAAGTCAACCATGCAATAGCTCAACTAACCCTTAGGAAATTAGAATTTCCTTCTGCCAGCTGCATGTGCCACATCTGTAGCTCGAACTGAAGTGCTCCAAGAAGATAAGATAATGTTTATAGTCCAAATATTATTAAGGGTTAATAATATTTGACTGGCCTATTTTTAGACAGGCAGTCTAAAAATAGACTTCGAACTGTATGTCTAAAAATAGCTGTCCATATATTTTTACCAACTTGACCAAACATCCAAGAATAGCATCCCGCAACTCCTAGACCATGCTCCATATGTCTAAAAATAGACATAGTCTAAAAATAGACTTTTCGACAAAAATCACATGTGTGGTCCCCACCTAGTTTAGGTGATCACTTTCCAACTAGGATCAGGAAAGATGTTTCAGGAGGCCTCCTTCACTGTTTCTTGTTGCCATTTTCAACAAAACATTTTTCATGGCTTAGTGAAAGGTTTGCTTCCTTGCATCTTTTAAGAACCTTTTCCAAAATTTCTAAAGCTTCTTCAAATGTATTACCATAAACTGTAAAGTCGTCCATATACACCTCTGAACAATCATGTATTAGATCAGAAAAAAATCCTATTACTGCCCTTTGGAATGTTGTAGGTGCATTGCACAATCCAAAAGGAAGTATTCGGTAGGCATAAATCCCCCATGGATAGGTGAATGTGGTCTTATCTTGATCTTCAGGTGCTACCTGAATTTGATTGTAACCACTAAAACCATCCAGGAATGAGAAATACTTCTTACCTACTAATGTATCCAACAATTGATCTGTAAAGGGTAAAGGAAAACGATCTTTTAGGATAGCTTTATTCAATTCTTGATAATCAATGCATACCCATCATTTACCATTCTTTTTAGGAATAATCACTAGAGGGGAAACCCACTGACTGTCTGAAATTGGTTAAATGAAGTTTACATTTAGCAACTTTTGCAACTCCTCTTTCACAATTTCCCTAAGATTTGGATTCATCCTTCTCTGAGGCTGTCTAATAGGTTTACAATTTTCCTCAATGTATATGTGATGTATACAAGTATTAGGACTAATTCCTTTCATGTCAGTGTATTCCCATGCATATGCAGAAGAATGTTGTGGTAATGTTTTGATTAGCTTTTCCTGTTGTAATTTTTCTAAGTTATTGTTTATGTTCAAGGTTTTCCCTGGAAATATTTCAACTGTAGAGCTACCAAATTCTTCCATAGAATAAAGAGACATCTGCCTAGATGAAAAATATTCAATATTGAATTTTTCTTGAAATTAATCATGTTCATATTCTGGAGATGATTCAAAATTTTCTATTGTATTTAAGATTTGACTATCTTCACTAATCGTTGAAATAGTAAAGAGAGGTTGCATATCATTTTCATCATCAATCCATTCTTTGTCACCTATCTCTGTGATTGTTCTTATTGGAGGATATAGAGTGAATTTCTTAGTTGGGTTACCATCAGAAATATACATATCACCAGATCTATAGGTAATGAAAGCATCAGTTGTAGCCAACCAAGGTCTTACTAATATAAATGGATGTCCTCCTATATTGTTCTTAGGGGTTAAGATCATAAAATCAATAGGGTACTCCAAAGAATCTGAAGACACTAAAATATCTTCTAACACACCATCTGGCTTGATTACAGATCTATCTGCTAATTGCAGTAATGTAGGTGTATAAAGAAGATTAGGAAGCTCGAGTTGTTCCATGGTTTGCTTGCTCATGATGTTTATTACTGCTCCTAAATCAATCAATGTATTTGTAATTTCAACTCCATTGATATGTGTTTTTACAAGTGGACTTCTGGATCTAAATATTTTTGAATGGTAGTTTTTCCCATCATTATGTCTGCTATTTTTCCTACAAGCTAAATCCTTTTTATTTATTTTGTTTTTCTTCCCGGTTTCTTCATACTCAACTCCTTTATTGTTTTAGCTAAAATTGGAATTTCCTTGATGGCTTGTAACAAAGAGATTTTGATACAAACTTTTTTCAATTCATCTAGAAAATCATAATTAGGCAACATAATATGCTTTTCTACCCCTCTATCAACTTGTAAACTTTCAGGCTAAGGTTGTGTAGACGTAGATATTGATGGTTGCTCTATGATAGGAGTTGAGTTTACTGGTTCTTTTTGTTTTTCATTTTCAGAATTTTGGTTTTGAAGAGATGTTCCTTCTTCAAAACTTTAATTAGGCTGCAGAGAATCTTCCTCAGAATTGTATTGTTCTTGAATGACTACAGAAGGCTTTTTATTTTCTAATATCCTTCTATCATATAGGTATTATGAGGATTTTTATTGTTGGGGTTTGCTAATGGTTGGGCAGGTAACTGATTTGGTCTTTGAGGGAATGGTAGTGAGAGTTGTGGATTTTGGCTTTGGTTTTGGAGTTGGGGTTGTTGATTTTGTTGAGGAATTTGTTGGGTAGGATAATTTGGATATGATGGAGGATATTGATAGTATTGAGAGAATATTCCATAGGGATTTTTCATTCTTTGAGCCCAAGGTTGAGATTGATATTGAGATTGAGGCCAAGGTTGCTGCCAAGAATTCCAGTTTCGTGAGGGCTGAGTATACATTTGGTTATTAAAACCTTGAGTTTGTGGTCCCTACCATGGCCTTCTAGAGACAAAGAAAGGATAGTATGTTGGATTTGAAATTGTTCCTTCTTGAAAAACAACCTTAAGACCAGGAATTGAAGGACAACTCTTAGTCTCATGACTTTTTGAACAAATCATACAGGTCTCTATGACTTTTGCATCAAGAGGAAATTCTCTTAAAGCATGCTTCTTTCTGCATTTGGGATAGAAAATAGATAAAGAATCAGTCTCGGATTTCTTCTTGTTTTGTAACTTAAGGGTGTCTCTCTGTTCAATAAGACTCCCTAAAATGTATGTCTTAAATTCATCAAGCAAGTTTCCAATTTCTGCCCTACTCACTATTCCAGTTGCAGATTTATTTACCCTAGCAAGAGCAGGATCTCTTAGACCTTTCTCAGTTTTTGATTTTCCTCTTGAGAGATGAATACATAATTATCTAATGTCAGGTAATGGGAGTTGAGAGATGTCCCCCTTCCCCATCATGTTAAGGATGTCTATCCACTCATCTCTAATGGCTTTCAACAAAAGAGCTTTTAAAGTGTCTTGATCTAAAGTATCCATTTTTTCTCTTTTTATGTTGTAGTTGAATCTTTCAATTAAATCCTCCAAATTTTCATCCTCTCTTTGCATCATTTTAAAAACTTCATCCTAGTGATTGATAGGTATGCAATAATCTAAATACCTTTCTAGAAATGCTCTCTTCATATCATTCCATGTTCTAATAGACCTAGTGATTAGAATTATGAACCATTTTAGAGCTACTCCTTTCAATGTTGAAGGAAACAATTTGAGTTTTTGAGAGTCATGTAAATAATCATAAGTTCTGCACAGGAATTCAAATTCAAATAAAAATGTTTCAGGGTATTCACCTTTTGAAAGTTTGGGAGGATAGAAGGTGAGATATTTTTCATGGTGGCATTTGTATCTTCATCAATTATAGGGAATCCAAAAGAACTCTCAATTACCCTATTTCTTCTGCCTCCTTCTACATTTCCTCTACCTCTTCCTCTATCTCCTTCTCTACCTTTACCTATATCTCCTCCTCCAAATATTACATTTTCTCCATTTATAATTTCTTCTTCTCCTTCTCCCTATTCTTCTCTTCCTGCCATTATAGATTCTTCAGAGCTGATATGAGAGTCAAATTGGAAGGTTAACTACTCCTCCTCTGGTTCTTCTATCAATGGTATGTTGAAAAAAGGTTCTTCTTCTTCCTCTCCACTAGGAATTTCTAACTCGTCAACTAAAATGTGTTCTCCTATAGAGGTGAAAAAAGTTACTCTATATTTTGGAGACTTAGGATCTTCTTCTTCTAAGACTGCCTCAGTAGATGAAGTAGGGGATCCTCCTAATTGGATTTCTGACCTTAAAACTTCAGGAAGTCTATGGCTAGTGAAATATGGAATATGATTTTGAGATCGAGGTGTATCACTTCTTAGTCTTGGTGGAGTGAGTGGTGTTGTAGGGATTAAAATCCTGCCTCTAGCTATGAATCTGCCCCTAGAGTCTCTTTGTCTACGCATATCATTTTTTTTAGATGTAGGAAATAAGGTTACCTAATTACACTTCCCTGGCAACGACACCAAAATATTTAGTCAATTTAATGTCTTAAATTGCTTTCATTAATTATCAACCAAGTTTTGTAAACAGATGAAGTGTGGTGCACTGTGTGTGCTTATTTAACCTATTTCTTACTTCGTTGTTTTGTATTTTATGTTGTTTTTGGGGGGTTTTTGTTCTTTGATGTCTAAGAATGTTTTAACCTAAAACTATGAAAAGATTTAAATGAATATAATGAATTCTAAGAAGGAAGAAAAGGACGTGTTCCTAAGTTAGTTTAACTTTCATAAAAATAAACCAAAAACTGTTGGCTAATTAAGGCCTAATTTGGAAAACAGAGCATCTATCTTATCTTATCATTATTTCTATTCCATGGATCTAATTCTAAAACTAAGATTGAAACTGCAGTTCTTGTCTTAAGTAAAAGCAGAAAATGAAACAATTATGTACTTCTGGTTACTTCAACATTCAATTATGAGGTATGACCTTATTGAGATGATGTTAAGTAAATGCATGTACTTTAACTTCTAATGTCCTAGAACAGTAAGCAAAGAATGCAATGAAAACATCTAATGTACATTTAGTTACTTCCAATATTCAATTATGAATTGTTATCTTTTTGAGATAGTGTTAAGTAACCAATTATACCTAATGAACTAGAAAACTAAGTATGCAAAAGGTAACTCAGTAATTTCACTCATTAAACATTCAACCATTCAATCTTGAAACATGATTAAATCAATCTCTTTTAGAATGAATTTTAGGAATATCAGTGATGCAATTAAGTGAGGATCTGAAAGAAAAATATGAAAGCATGTAAGACTAACTAAAAAAAACTAATGTATATTTTACTTTTCTGCAACATTCAATGTGAAGTGTTACCCTCTTGAGATGCTATGTGAGAAGTCAATTATGCCTTAGTCTCTAAATTCCTAGAAATAAAATAACAATGTGCAGAGTAAATTCAACCACTGTATAAATTATACATTTAACAATTTAATTTAGGATCATCATATTGAAATGACTTTTGAAACATCCATTGACATAGTTAATTGACAATTCTATTCTAGGGAAATGAATGAAAAAAATAGTAAGGAAACTAGGCAAGTCTGTAATCTTATTACTTCATTCTTAATTCGATTTGAAAACAGAGTTATCTATGTTCAAGAAATATCTTAGAAGAACAAGGCTGCACAATTGTGATTTAATTTTATGCTATTGATCAAAAACCAAAATGAAACATCAACCTAATTCAAAAACAGATTTTCTTAAAAAAAAGAAATGGAAATTAAACTAAAAACAAAAAATGAAAAACTTCCTCTAGAGTAGGGGCCCTCTGCAACTGATTCGACTGAACTACTAGCTGGTTAAGGATGTACTTAAACAGTCATTGGCAACGCGAACTTTGTATTATGATAAAATGAAGTCTGAATACAGTGTATCAACAAAAAGCTTAAACTTAAGACTTAAAAACTGAACTGTGTTCTCGGCCTTTTACAATTGATATTTAAAGGAAAATACATAACTATTTGTGAGATAAACTTACTACAGGTGGCTAACTCGAATTAGACTTGCAATAGGACTGTTAGGTTTTTGATTTGCTACGATAGAGAAAATCAAGAGTCCCGCTACTTATGGATAACGTACTTTTACCAAAACTTTGGCCATGATCTTAGGCTTGCTTTTCTATAAATTTGGATCGAGTGAATATGATAGAATCCATGTAGAGAGGATTCTAGAAAAGCCCATGTGGCCCAATTCTTCATTTGACACTGGAACCTGCCAGACCATGAGAGTAGCTACGAAATCCAAAGTTAGTTACAGAATAGGCTGCATTCTGTAGATAAGTTGCAAAAATCCATTCAAATAACAAGAACATGAAAATATAATATGGCAATCATTTTAATGCATCCTTAAGACAAAACCTAGCATTTATCATTGATTGGGGTCTGTGATCTTATGAGAAAGTGAGGGAAAGAGATGGGAAAGGCTGTCAAAGAGAGGGTAATTCTGAGGTTGAACACATACAAAGAAGAGCCATCAGAAGAATTGATTGACATTGAATTAAATATGGGTTGTGAGTATATGTTGGCATATCAAAAATAAATTGTGGAATTTGTAAGTATCTATGATGTTTTATTTCTCTAAGATTATAATTAATAGAACAAAAAAAACATTTATATTAAATCTATGATTTATAATGTGGTTTAAAACATGCAGGAAACAAAATATGGACCTACGCTAGTAGAAGACTTGTTGCAAGAAGGCACGAGACTTGGTTTTGAAACCATGTGTACAGTTTATGAGTCATTTCTTTCTATGGTACATTGTTATTCGATTTACATTGATGTATATTATTTATTCCAATTTTCATTATTCTCACCAGGTAGATACATTCATTACAATTTATTTCATGTTTTCATAAGGAACACAATCAAGAAGACAAAAACAAATGATGCAATAAATAAAACATTCGTCCAAATAACCCAAGTCATGGAAGTAGCTTGAGCAATGATAGCAGTTCCAACGAAGAATGATGATCTATTTGGATATCAATGCAACATGTATTTTTTGAAATAATTGTCTATGAAAATGAAACATTTTGTTTAATGTAATAGACACAGTGTCCCAATTTAAATATAAGGGGTTACCAATAACAATCCCATTTTGTATGACTAAGAGCCTCTTATTGATATATATTAAAATACATTTTAATTTATTTTATTGTGTTATCCAATGTCATTGTAAAATGTTACACCACTAATTAAATATATGGATGATCAAATATTATAATGAAGAGATGTGAAATATGATAATATAAAAAATTAATCCAAAAAATCATATACAAATGCACTAATCAAATTTTAATTTATATGTATACAAATATAAGATATATGTTGATTTTTCGATGAATAACGAATTTTAAAAATTAAAATAATTGCACTATCACACATCGATGTTTCCAAAAAAGAGAAAATCTCATACAAAAAACCGGTGTGTCCAAAAGATAAACACACACTAGTGCGTTATGTTATATAAAAGAATCGTGACGACATATTTTTTGCAAGACCGGTGCCTTTTCAGAAAACGACAACACCGGGGCGTTTATTTCTTGAAGCATTGATATTGTTTACAATTAACACCCAGATGCATTGTAATTCTTAAATAAACAATGCTTTCATGGAATTAATGCCTTGATGCTACAAAATATTATTTCCAGCCCTGGTGGATTATTAAAGTTAACAATAATGATTCTTTATATCCTTAGCACACCGGTGCGTTTATACAAATCATATGCATCGGCATTGTGAGTTTAAATAAAAGCACCGGGTATGCAATATTTTTTTTCCTGCCCCAGTGTCGTTCCTTAAAAGAACGTCCCATGGCGTTTTTTGATATATACACACTCAAGCAGTATACATTTCAAGCATCAATGTTCTTTGTATTCAACACCCTGGTGCTTTTAGTTATGCATGCAACCTTGGTGATTTTATATATGTAGCACACCAATGCTACTTGCTCCATGATGTGCACCACTAAAAAAACATCCGCTAGAACCTTTAACCGCCCAGATTTTTTTAGTTGTGATGCATTTCCATGATAATCTCTGCTAAAACATTCGTTATCGCAAATGGATGTTTTAGCGGATGTTTTTTTGACAATTTTTGTTGATTTAATAACACTAAAAACCTCTTTTATAACCTCTGATAGAATGTATTTTCCTTGTAGTGATTGTCTAAGTGTGGTAGGAGGCCTCAATGATATAGAGAATAGAAAAATTCTCTTTGTTGAAGATATTTTTCTTCAATAATGATCCTTGATCTCACAGAGAGGGAGATCCCTTTTGATGGTGGTCTTGTTGATGAAGATCAGTGATGACTTTTTGGTGATGTCTTTAATGGTAAGGAACTTGTTTCAATGAGATAGAGTCTTGATGACGCCACCTTTTAATCTAGATTCCTTTGGATGAATATCCATTTAACTTGATTCGTAGATCTCTTCAAATTGAGTAGATGTAGGTTTTTGGTCTTCTTGTCTTGATGATGATCCCAATACTTACTTGTAAACTTCTTTGATCTAGGGTTATTTTGAATTCAAGATGATCATTTCTTTGATGCCTTCCTTGATATTTTATCCTTAAGTGTCCCTTGATAAGATATCCTTCCCTGTCTTAGTCACGTTAGCTCTTATGCCATGTTGAGAAATATATGGCATAGATATTAAGTGATTTCTCTTCAATTAGTAACTTCTTATGAGTTATTTTTACTTATTTTGATTAGGATCTTCTTTTAATTGTATTATTAGTGTTCTTATTTATCAAATGACTACTAATTCATAAACCATAAACAGACAAGAGGCACGAAATATAGGCTATCACCGAGGGCCAAAACCTCTCACTAATTGAGAGGAAAACTCGAACAAATTCTTCTTATAGAGATTCCAATTGACGAATACCAAGACCATGACCCTTGACCTATTTTTCACTTTAAGACCATGATACAAGTTCTCTTGAGAGTCAATATTTTTCTCCTTTCCTCTTCCACTTTGACCTTCTTATACCGAATCCTTCTTATTGTGATGACACGAAAACCTTACTGTAGAGACAACAACCTCTTCTTTTTGTGTTGGCACTGAAACAAAGATCACACCAATATTGTGATAGCATCGTTAGCACCAATACTTTGGTATGTTGGCACTAAAATTGTGGCAACATGTCACTGTGGTAGCACTAAGACTAATTCACTATTCATAGCATCGAACCTTCTCATTTGAAATAGCACTAAACCATACTGTAATATATATTTTAATTTGAAATGTAATCTCCACTGTAATCCACATTGTAATCTACAATGTAATATCCACTCTAATCTGCAGTGTAATCCACATTATAAGCTCTCTAATTAATCTGATATTTTATGTGGTAAATGAAATTAGGATGGCCCTATTTATAGTGGTTTTCCACTCTAATGAGGTGAATTGAGTAAGGTTAACCGACATGATAGTTTGGAGGAGTTAATTAATTAATTTGAATCCGACTTGAAGAGGGATGACTTGTGCCTATCTTGGAGGGATACTTGACAATCCTATTGACTCATACATAAGTGTAATATGCCCAAGAAGGGTCATTCATACATGACATAGACTCAAATTTATTTTATGACCAATCCTAAGGACTCACAAGGTGAGACATACTAAAATAAAATTACTTACTCATGAAACCCATGAGACAAGAATAATAATATTTTTTTTTTCTTATTTTCATCAACTACATAAATTGACAATTACACATCATTATGAAGACTGAACCTAGTTACTTTTCAACACTCCCTCTTAACTAGGGAGTTATTCATATTGGTACTGGGTCATTCTCAATCTTAAATAATTTCTCATAAGAAGAATCTAATTAGTAACCCATCTGTATAGCATCATATCAACTAGCATTGTCACATAGCAAGGCATTGACTAACAACTCTATCTCTCCACGATATCCGAGGACAATGATGGTGAGACAATTGATGTATAGACACCCTAATCATTGTCTCTCTCGAAACATACCCCACCTGGGTTCTCAGGGTGTGTTCCACTATGACTATTCTTATCTTCGATTCCTAGTCCTAAAATAATATTGGTCCTCTACGACTACTCCTATCTTGGATGCCCAAATACATCCTCAAGAGCATCAGAATCCATATGTTTACCCAATCCTCTGTTTTTTCTTCCTGAGTGAAGACAAGAATGATGTTTCTATCTCTCCCTCTTAATTAGGGAGGACATATATATTCCAATAAAGGAGTTCACTCATTCCTACAAAAGGAATGTACCTAAGCTCCCTCTTGGCTTAGGAATTTCCAAGTTTCTTCCAAGTAAGAAACTTGTTTCCAGGCTCCCTCTTAATTAGGGACCTAAAAAATCTCCTCAGGTGGAGATAATTTTGGTTATTGTAGCATGGGAGGTACTCCAATCCCTAGGGATCAGGGTTTGAGGGGAAAAACACCAGAAGGGTCACTTGTGGGCTTGGAACCCAAGTATGGGATTTTTCACTAAAATGTGTTTTGGGAATTTTCGAGAGAAATTTTTTACATGTTATGGCATGAGACGATAGAGGGTGGAAAGGCGAATATAACACTTTTAAAATCATCGAATTCCGAGTTGTAGAATGGGAGAAATGAAATTTTGAAGTTGACAAATAATTGCTGGTTTTCAAGTCATGTAGGCTTGAAGTAAATTTTTTCCAATAGATGTGTCTCTTCATAATTCATAGAGGCCCTAATTTGGATATAAATAGAGGGTGATTTGATGTCATTTATGCATCCATTTTTGTGCAATACATACCTCCGAGAGGAACTCGGATAACTCTGAAATTGGGACATAGCTAGAAGGCCGAGATACCGTGGAGGAGGAAGTATGTTCATGAGTGAACAAGGGGACGGAATATGTTAGAGGAGGATGAGTAAGTTGAGTAGGGTGTGGACTGTTTTATGGGCCATCAAAGGGTTGGTTCTGGAGGTCGTAGCCCATGGAGGAGAATCGAAGGTTTTAAGTTTGTTTAGGAAGGTGGATAGTCCTCCCAAGAGGTTGTCACAGCCCTAGTTTGGACTGTTGAAGGGTTTTGCGGTCCACTTAGGATAACAGTATTGTATTTTAGGTTGTATACTACCCTAGTAGAGTAGCACAAAGGGCAGAAATCACTTAGAGGATAAACCGCAACAAAAGGAGAAATTATGGGCTAGTTATTTGGCTGGTTAGGGACTTCATTTTTTTTCCCTAACCAATCATAGAATTTCATAATTTCAGCAAGGTGAAACAAAAATTTTTGGCATGTGTTGGGTCACAGTTTGGTGACCATAAATGGAAGAGAAGCTTGTGGGAGCTAATTTGGAGGCCTATTAGGTGAGAATAAGCCTTCATCGGTGTATATTCCGCAATGTAGTATTGGCTTCCATTGATCTGGTTTAGGGTAGTGTGTTGGGTACCCAAATTAGCCCTAGACAAACTATCTTGACATGACAAAGAGGTTTTGAATGTTGGGTGAAGTTTGGTGCCAAAGTGCAGCACCTTTATGGAAAAAGGTGGGTGCTAGCCTGGAAGTTTGGAGCTCGGGAATTAGGCCTACCTAGAGAGGATATTGGATCAACCCATGTACACTCTACAGACATGAATTGTAGTAGTGTTAGGGGGAAAACCTCCTGGCATCTCGATGTGTAGTGGCCTTGATGGACTAAGGCACTACAAGTGAGAAGTATGGAAGCGAAGGACAAAAAGGACGAGATACAACATCAAGTTTTTAATTGTATTTTTTATACCATATACTATTGTATTATTCAAATTTTGGTTTAATATAATGAATATTGGTGATTGTACATCATTGCACAATTTTATTAAAAATGTGTAGATTTTTTCATATATGGTTTACTGCTTTATATTTCCATTGTGCAAAGTAGTTCATAGTTGAGATTCTTAGTTTGGTAGCTTCAGTGATTTTAAGACTCTAACCTAGACCCAAGGTCATAGAAATTGAACATGGTATCAGATCGTTTCTTAGCTACTTTGAATGTAATTAAATCAGAGTTGTGCACCAAAGTACAACATGAGAGGGAGTTGGTCACATTGTGAGTGAAGGATTCACTACAATTTCGAAGTTGCAAGGAGGTCTCCGGTATGAGGACAGGTTGGAGGGATTGGCCAACTATACTCCTTGGAAGGAAAGGATCAAGTTGGTCTTGCAGGTCAATAGGATCAGGTATTTTTCCCATATATATTAAGGAGCTAGATATATGGGAATATTTGGATACGAAGGCAAAGTTGATCATCCTTGATGGTGTGAAGGACTCCTTAATACCTCATTTGTCGGGGAAGAAAAATGCACATGAGATGTGGATGGCTCTTCAGAATTTGTTCCAGAATAAGAATGAGAACCAGGTACTGGTATGAGAGGATAAGTGGAAGTCCCCTAGATGATAAAGGGTGAGGGAGTGACTTCGTATCTGATGAGGTTGTCTAAGATCATAGATGATCTTGCTGCCATCGATGTCAAAATTTCAAATGAAGATATGGTGAGGATTTCCTTGAAAGGGTTCACCGAGGAATGGAAGTCATTAATAAAATGAATTGTTGCCAGGGAAAAATTTCTAGACTAGAATAGACTTTTGGAGGACTTCATTCAGGAAGAGTTGCAAGACGAGGATCTTCATCCATTGAATAATGCAAATGAGGACGTGGCACTTGCAACGCAAATTAAGGGTAAGTCGAAGAAGGACTTGAGTAGAGTAAAGTGTTTTAACTGTGGTGAGATGGGTCATTTTTCATTGAGATGTTCGATGAATAAGGGAGATGATGATAAGATGAAAGGAAAGTAAGTTTCCAGTGTTTCCACTTCAGTTGAGATAGATTATCTCTATATTATCTCTCCAGGGGATTGGAAGAGGATTAATTTGCTATGATTTCTCATTTATCGTAGGGTACTATCAAGGAGGATGGATGGTACATGGACAGTGGTGAGACGAAGCATATGAAAGGATCACAGGAGGTTTTTGAGACTTTATTTGAATGAGACTCGAATTTTCACATGGTGTTTGGCGACAAGAGTGAGTTGGAGATCCGATGATTAGGTATGGTGCCATCTAGGATGGAGACATGATGTATGATGTCGGTTTAGGATGTACTGTTTGTACCATGACTCATATATAGTGTAATTTCCATCTTGATGATGGAGATCAGGAAGGGGTTTGAGGTCTTATTCTAGGATGTGAAGGCAAGACGCAGGCCCAGAGGCTCTAATTTCTATGGGATTGTAATTGGAGTTAGAGAACATTGTCTCTACAGGTTGACAACAAAGCCTACAGATCATGGGAAGAAGCAGGTGTAGAAGCTGTAGGTTCCAAAGAAATAGGAGCAAGTGCAGGTGAAATGCAGGCTTTCAGAGGAGCATGTAAAGGTTTTTCATAATAAGGTACGCTTTCCAAAGAAGAAGTTCCAGGTTCCAAAGACTTCGAGGGAGTCAAGTTATAGAAGGAGATTCTAGATTTAGAGGGAGACTTTGCAGACCAATAAGAGAACGTGGTCAGTGGAGAGAAAGGGTGCTTCACATCACCAAGAGAGGAATTATGGGTTGAATGGAAAGTGATACGAGAGGGCAAGAAAAAATAAGGAGGGGGCTTCCATCAGTGACATCGACACTTCCGAGAAGGGAGTAGTTCACCATACAGGGATTTTTGTGATTATGAGTGTTGTTGGGTCGGATAGAGGTGACTATTTGTGACAACTCTATTGTACCTTCATTTAATTATCAACCCAGGGTAAGTATTTTTATTTCAAGAGTGTCAGCACAATATATGTGAGTTAACTGGTCTACGGGTGCTCTTTGTCAATGTTCAGAAGGAATTACTAACTTTGGAAGCTTGCGGATCCTAGAGAAGGTATTTTAAATGGATCTTTCAGCCTAAAGCTGAGTAAGGGGAATTGATGTTTTCTCTTGGAGTAAAACAACAGTTCTATTAATCTGAAAAATGGTCTAGATAAATCAAGAAAGAATTGAAATGACAGTAATGAATTTAAGCGAAACAGTAGTCTAACTAAATTGTCTTAGACATGGAATTGAATTGAATCAATGACCTAGCGATCTAAGCAGTAATGAAGTAGCTATATGGCTAGCAATATAACTAGAATGGTGACTAGTTGTGCAATAATGAAACAACAATATAACTAAGCAATATGACTAGCTATGCAATAATGAAACAATAGTATAACTAAGAAATATGACTAGCTGTGCAATAATGAAACAACGGGATTGTTGAGCCCCAAAGATGTCCTTCACTTTCACAAAATTTCACTTCATTCCCTTTGTCCTTTATCAGTAACAGGCTTAAAATATCAATAGAATTAATTAAAGTCACTTCAGGAATGCATACAATGACTGATTTGCTATACTTTTATGGTTTTGTTGTTGTAGTAATTTTTGACTAGACTCAGCTACAAAATGCAGCCATTCTGTAGCTAGTTGCCTATTCCGCAGCTATCGTCATGTTCACATAGGTTACAGGTGTCACTTAAAGGAAAAACACATATGGTTGAATTCCACAACACTCCTACATCATTTCTTGCCCTCTACGAAGTCTGAGAAAAAATCTACAGGTGGTTATGCACGTGGAGGAAACCAAAACTAAGAAGTGGGTTCCTACCAGGACAAGGACTCTATAGATGTCTTCAGCAAAGTACGAGGCCTCCACAAGAGTTCTAATTTTATTTTAATTGGCAAAGAAACTTATCCCTATTTCTTCTCCAGGGCAGTTATGTATTTCTCTTATAAGAATAACTCGGGAAACCGAGAGACAGTTAGCTAGATTGATGTTTTATTGTTAAGTTGTCCAAGACCGTAATACTCTGTTTTTGAAGCGTTTTCCTTTAATGAAAGAAGAAAAACTTTAATACATGATCTGAAGCAATCTTGAGGAGATTCGTGTGCTAATCTGGTGGTAGAGGGCCCCTACTGTCCGAGAAGCTCTGTGCATATTGTTTAGATACGTAACTTTAGCTCTATTTCGTTCCTAATTTAGGCAGTTTTCTGAAATTTATGTTTTATACTAACTTACATCGAATGTTACAGCCAGTCTTGTTCTTATGAATTATTCCAAAATATCACTAACATTGAATGAGATAGAGTTGTAGTATTTCAGAGATTAGTTTCATTTTAGTTCAGCTGTAGTATTCCGGAGGTTAATTTCATATTAGTTTGGTTCTGTTTAATGCATCTTAAGTTTTATTAGTTAGTTGTATTCTAGTTTTGTTAAATTAGACTTAAAGGCCTTCATTATTTACAAACTTCTCTTGTTCTTAATTTTTACTAATACATCATTATCATAGGAACAAGAATTGGTAATTTCATTTTGAAGTCTTCACTGTTCCACAATTTCTCATAATTTTACAAACTTGCCTCTTTCCAAAACTATTCCAAAAGATTTCTAACCTTTGAATGAGGTTTAATAAGTGACATTTTGAGTTGCAGAATGGATCAATTTTAGTGCCATAAGTTAATTTAGAGTAGGGTTCCTTACTATGTTACAGATAATCTTTTCCAAATGTGTTCCAACAAATTTCTATCCATGGATGAGATTTTCTCTGTGATATTGTAAGTTGTTGTTTACTTAGAGCAACCTCATTGCATTAACTCATCCTTTTCTCAAGTTGTTCCAATATACTTCTAGTGAAATGCATTGGACTGAGTTCATGTTATGAGTTACTTTTATTGTCAAGTTTTGAAATCTGTGAATTAGCATTTTCTGTTCTTAGGTGCCATACATAGTTTAGAATAGATTTTGCTTTGTTTTGGTGTGACCAATAACTTCTCTTTGCCAACAACTTAGTTATTTCTCTCTTAGCACAAAAACACAAAACCAAAAACACTAAAAAAAAAACACTAAACACAACGAAGTAGGAAGCAGATACCTAGGCACATATAGTGCACTTCACTTCAACAGTTTACTAGCCCTGGTTGACAATTTATGACATCAATTTAGGAACACTAAGTTGAGCAGACATTCTGGCGCCGTTGCTGGGGAAGTGTAACTAGGTAGCCTTGTTTCTTACCTCCCAAAAACAATGATATGCGTAGAGAAAGAGACTCAAGGGGTAGATTCATAAGAAGCAGAAGCTTGATTCCTAGAACACCACTTGTTTCACCAAGACCAAGAGGCAGCACACCTCCAACTCAAACCCACATCCCATACTTTACTGATCATAGACTTCCAGAAGACTTAAGATCAGATATTCCATTAGAAAGACCTTCCACTTCATCCACTGAACCTGTCCTAGAAGAAGATTCAAGAACCCCTGCTAGAGACATAAACTTTTCCACTTCCACAGGAGAATCAACCATGGCAGAAGAAGGGGGAGGAGGAGTCTTTAATGGAGAACATACACTATTTGGAGGGGGTAGAGGTAGAGGTAGAGGAGAAGGAGGTAGAGGTGTAGAAGGAGAAGGAGGTAGAGGTGAAGAAGGAGGCAGAGGAAGAGGTAGAAGGGAAATGGGAAGCTCTTTTGGGTTTCTTATAGTAGATGAAGAAACCAATGAAACTATGAAAAAAAAAACACCCTCTGTCCTACCAAACTTTTATGGACTCAAAGTGAAGATCCTAAAACCTTCCTATTTGAATTTCAAGTCCTATGTAGAACCTATGATTACTTACAAGATGCCCAAAAACTTAAACTATTCCCTTCAACATTGAAAGGAGAAGCGTTAAAATGGTTTATGAGTTTGATCAACAGTTCTATTAGGACATGGGAAGACATGAAACAGGAATTTCTAGAGAGGTATTTGGATTACTGTATGCCAGTCAACCATAAGGAGGAAGTGTTTAAAATGCTACAAAAAGAGGATGAAAACCTGGAAGATTTGTTGGAGAGGTTTAACTACAACATCAAAAGAGAAAAAATGGAAAACTTAGACCAAGATACCTTGAAAGCTCTCTTGTTGAAGACAATTAGGGATGAATGGTTAGATATCCTTAACATGATGGGAAAAGGGGATATATCTCAGCTTAAATTACCTGAAATAGCTAAATTATGTATCAACCTTTCAAGAGGGAAATCTAAAACTGTAAAAGGACCAAGAGACCCTGCTCTTGCAAGGGCAAGTAAGTCTGCTTCTGGGACAGTAAGTAGGGCAGAAATAGGACATATTCTTGATGAATTCAAATCTGACATTTTAGGGAGTCTTAGTGAACAAATAGACACCCTTAAATTACAAAACAAGAAAAAAGCTGAATCTGATGCCTTAGCAATCTTTTGTCCCAAATGTAGAAAGAAGCATGCCTTGAGAGAGTGCCCTTTGGATGCAAAAATAGTAGAGACTTGTGCAATTTGTTCAGAAAAACATGAGACCAAGAGTTGTCCTTCACTTCCTGGTCTTAAATTTGTCTTTCAAGAAGAAACCCCTACAAATTCCACAGAATCTCTCAATTTTGTCTCTAGGAGGCCTTGGCAAGGACCTCAAACACAAGGATTCCATGATCAGCTGTATAATCAACCCCCACCAAATTGGAATTCTTGGCAACAACCTTGGCCCCAATTCCAAAATCAATCTCAAACTTGGGCACAAGGAGCACAAAATCCCTATGGAAGATACTCTCAGTACTATCAATATCCACCATCCTATCCACCATATCCACATTTCCCTCCTCAACAAAATCTTCAACAAAATCCTCAACAAAATCCTCAAAATCCACAACATCAAAATTCACCACTTCCATTACCATTTCCTCAGAAAAAAAAATCATTTTCCTGCCCAACCTATACCAAACCCCAGCAATAAAAATCCTCAGAATACATACATGATAGAAGGCCAACAGTTTCCAACCTATTTGATCACTTCTTTAGACCTTAATGATGTTCAACTTAGGTCTGGAAGAATACTTGAAAAGAAGAAACCTTATGTAATCATACAAGAACAAAACAACTCTGAGGAAGATTCTCTACGGGTAAATAAAAGTCTTGAAGAAGACACATCTTTTCAAGACCCAAACATTGAAAAATCAAAACAAAAAGAACCAATAATTTCAACTCCTATATTAGAGCAGCCATCAACATCCACCTCTACACCTCCCTTTCCAGAAATATTACAAATTGATAGGGGTGTAGAAAAACAAATTATGGTGCCTAATTATGATTTCCTAGATGAGCTGAGAAATTTTTGTATTAAGATCCCATTATTACAAGCTATCAAGGAAATTCCAATTTTAGCAAAAACAATAAAGGAGTTGAGCATGAAAAAAACAGGAAAAAGAATCAAAGAGACAAAGAAAATTCAACTGGCAGGAAAAATAACAGATATCATGATGGGTAAGATTGCCATTCCAAAGTATCTAGACCCAGGAAATCCAGTTGTTAGAATACACATCAATGGAATTGAGATCCAAAACACACTTATTGATTTAGGAGCAGCAATCAATATCATGAGTAGACAAATCATGGATAAACTAAAACTTCCTAATCTTCTTTTTACACCCACATTATTATAATTAGCAAACAGATCTGTAATCAAACCTGATGGGGTAATAGAAGACATTCCAGTATCCCTAGATTCTTTGGAATATCCTATGGATTTTATGATCCTAACTCCTAAGAATAATCTAGGGGGCATCCTGTTATATTAGGAAGACCTTGGTTAGCTACAGCTGATGCTTTCATTAGTTGTAGATCCGATGATATGTACATCTCTAATGGTATTTCAACCAAGAAATTTACCTTGTATCCTCCAGAAAAAACAATTACAGAATTAGATGATACTCAATGGATAGAGGATGAAGAAGACTTACAACCTCTCTTCATAATTTCAGAAATTAGTGAAGATAGCCAGATTCTGAATACCTTAGAAAACTTTGAATCCTCTTCGGAATACAAACATGAAAAATTTCAAGAAGAATCCAACATTGAATTTTTATCATCAAGACAGATGTCTCTTTATTCCATGGATAAATTTGGCAGCTCTACAATTGAGATATTTCCAGGCAAAACTTTAAACATAAACAAGAACCTAGAGAAATCTCAACAAGAAGAGCTAGTCAAGATCTTACAGAGACATTCTTCTACATATGCATGGGAGTACACTGATATGAAAGGGATAAGCCCCAAGACTTGCACTCATCACATCTACATAGAGGAAAATTGTAAACCAATTAGACAACCTCAAAGACGGATGAATCCAAATCTTAGGGAAATTGTTAAAGAAGAATTACAAAAATTGTTAAATGTCAAATTTATCTATCCCATTTCAGATAGTCAGTGGGTTTCTCCTTTGGTAATTGTGCCAAAGAAAAATGGTAAATGGAGGGTATGTATTGACTACCGGGAATTAAACAAAGCTACTCTTAAAGATCATTTTCCCTTACCTTTCATAGATCGGGTGTTAGATACATTAGCTGGCAAAAAGTACTTTTCATTTCTAGATGGGTTTAGTGGTTATAACCAAATTCAAGTAGCACTTGAAGATCAAGACAAAACCACATTTACCTGTCCTTGGGGTACCTATGCTTACCGAGTATTGCCATTTGGACTATGCAATGCACCCGCAACATTCAAAGGGCGGTACTAGGAATATTTTCAGATCTAATACATTATTGTGTAGAGGTATATATGGATGATTTCACAGTTTATGGAAACACATTTGAAGAAGCCTTAACAAACTTGGAAAAAGTTTTAAAGATATGTAAACAAGCAAATCTTTCACTTAGTCATGAGAAGTGTTTTATGATGTTTACTGAAGGAATTGTTTTAGGACATCACATTTCAGGGGATGGGATTAGAGTTGATGAGTCAAAAGTTGAAGTCATCTCTAACTTATCTATTCCAAGTTGTCAAAAAGATGTTAGGAGTTTTCTAGGATTTACAGGATATTATCGAAAGTTTATAGAAAACTTCACCAAGATAGCATCTCCACTTTTCAAATTACTTACCAAGGACTGTGAATTCAAGTGGAATCCTGATTGCCAGTTAGCCTTTGAGACCCTGAAAACAAAAATCTCTGAAGCACCTATTTTAAGGGGACCTAACTGGAAGTTACATTTTCATATTTCAACAGATGCCTCAGATACAGCTCTAGGAGCAGTATTGGGACAAAAAGACCTGATTCCTTATGCCATCTACTATACCAGTAAAAATTTGACTCCTACAGAGTTAAACTATACTGTAACTGAAAAAGAGTTTTTAGTTGTTGTTCATGCCATAAAAAAATTCAGACACTATATAACAGGCTATGAAACTTTTGTTCACACAGATCACTCTGCAATTAAATATCTAATGAACAAATCAATTACTAATGGCAGAGTCATAAGATGGTTATTGCTTTTACAGGAATTCAACATTACCATTCTAGATAGGCCTGGAAAACAAAACACAGTAGCTGATTTCCTATCTAGACTCCAAAACATTAAAGATAACACTCTAGTTGAAGATCAATTCCCTGATGAATATCTTTTTGCAATTTCTACTCAAACTCCTTGGTTTGCTGACATTGCTAATTATTTAGTTTCAGGGAAATTTCCTTCAATAATAAATGCAAGAGACAAAAGAAAGATCATTTATGACAGTGCAAAATATTCATGGGTTGCTAATGAGTTATACAAAACAGGTCCAGATTTTATCATTAGGAGATGTGTTCGGGAAGATGAGATGCCTGAGATTCTCAAGGCATGTCATGATGAACCTTATGGCGGACACTTTGCTGATAAAAGGATAGCTTATAAAGTCCTTCATTTAGGATACTATTGGCCATCCCTTTTTAAAGATTCTAAAGATTATGTCAAAAGGTGTGAGAGTTGCCAAAGGGTAGGGAAACCTTCTTCTTCAGGTGAGATGCCATTGCAGCCTCAGGTACATATTGAACCTTTTGAGAAATGGGCTTTAGATTTTGTAGGACCTATTAGTCCTCCATCAAGACAAAAGAAATATATATTAGTTTGCACTAATTATGTTACCAAATGGGTAGAGGCCAAGCCATTACTTTCTGCTACTGAAGCATCTGTAGTTAATTTTCTTTTTGAGGATATTTTTACTCGTTTTGGTGTCCCAAGGGAAATTGTTACAGATCAAGGAGCTCAATTCACATCAAGGCTAGTGGAACAAATGAGGGAGAGGTACAAAATAAGACACATAAAATATAGTCCCTATCATCCACAAGAAAATGGTCAAGTGGAATCTACTAATAAGGTCATTGAAGGGATCCTAACAAATACTGTTCATTTACATAGAAGAGATTGGGAAGACAGGCTTCTTGAAGCCTTGTGGGCCTATAGAACTACATGGAGAAATACAACAGGCCATACTCCTTATGAGCTTGTTTATGGAAAACAAGTTTTGTTTCCCATAGAGTTTGAGATTCAAACTTTCAAAATGGCAGTTCAGCTAGGACTTGATCTAACAGAGGCACAAAAGCACAGATTGGAGCAGATTAATGAATTGGATGAGATCAGACAAGATGCAGTCCAGAAAACAAGTATAGTCCAGCAACAAAGGACTAGATGGCATGATAAGTACATCAAGGAAAAGAAATTCAAAGAAGGTGACTGGGCCCTCTTGTTTGATTCAAAGTTCAAATATTTTCAAGGTAAATTCCAAACACATTGGCTTTGGCCATATGAAATTATGAATTTTTTTTACAATGGAGCAATAAAAATCAGGACAATAGATGAAGAGAAGGTCACTTTTCTTGTAAATGGTCATAGATTGAAGCTGTATCATAAGCCACTTTCAAGAGAAGAATTTGTCAAGGGATTCCAGAAAAACAATGATGTGAAGTTAATGAAGAAGAATTCTTCTTCTTCATCAACTTAATTGAATTTTATAAATTCAAATGCATGAAAAATAAATAAATAAATAAATAAAAATAAAGTATAAACATGAAAACTAATCACTGATTAGCATGTTTATACAGAAAAGATAAAGTGAAAATCAGAATCCTTCTGACACTTTAGCTTTTCAAATTTGTTCTTTTCCTGCAAGCAGCTATCACAAAATCATAAGTGCAGACCCATTTTATATATCATATTCCACTTATGATCCATTTCACTCCATCATGTTTCACTTCATTCATATTTCATTCACTCCATTCATCCATACTTCATTCACTCCATTCCATGGTCCACTTCATTTTCATTTCAGACTTTTAAATTTGATCTCTTCCTGCAATTGAGTATTACAAATCATAAGTTGTAGGCCACTTTTCATATTTCATTCCACTTTACACCTATGATCCATTTCATTCCATTATATTTCACTTCACTCATGCTCCATTCCACCATATTTCATGATCCAGTTTATTTCATTTCATACTATACTTCATCCATGTTTCAAATCATTTCATTTCATGTTTCAAAGCTCCTACAAGTATATTCTGCAGCCAGATATTTTGCAGCTAGACATTCTGTAGCCAGATACCCTGTAGGCAACTATCCAGCAACCACTTGTTCAACAGCAAATTGACCCTGCACACCTATGTCAACAAGCAAAATCAAAGGGATTATGAAGACTGAAGGATCAATGATTTTCAAAGGAAGACAAAGCATATTAAAACCATAAAAATCAAAGGAAGGGCTAAGGTAAAGTTGTGAAATTATTATGATAACAGATTATGAAAGTTATAGTATGGTTAAGTTATATGTATGTTTCATAAAGTCATTTTAATTATTCATATTGATCGAGCTTATCATAAAATCCTTGGACAAAATCCCTTCCATTCCGCCATACCAAATCATCATTTATTAAAAATTAATGGTTAGTACTGAAGTGACCTATTAGGTCACGTCACTAACCCGAAGTATTCAGTGATGATTTTGAAATTCACACGAGATTTTTCCGCGGTCTTTTCCTCCATGACAGCTCTCAAACTCATTAATTCGTGTGAATCACCCTCACCGTATTTCACTCATCCCATAACCACTTCATGTCATCTTTCCATAGCCAATTCCTGCTGCATAAACAGAGAAGTCATCTTTGGGGTGAAAACAACTCTCTACAACCATTTTTACCATGAATAGAAGAGCAGTAACGGAGCAGTAAATTGAAGGTTGAGAAAAGAAGCCATGGGTCTCATTGTAAGGTCCGACCCAGTCGGAACTAGATACTTAGAGGGTTACCCACAGATTAGAGAGATGCTACAGCAGGTTGGGTGGTTACAGTTTTTGGAAAAGTTCAATGGTTTTCATAAGGAGGTAACCAAGACATTTGCACGGTCCTTCAACGGGTCAGAAGTTGAAATAAGAGATGTCAAGTTCACTATTACAGAATCCTTCATTGCAGAAGCAACAGAATTACCAAGGCAAGGTGAACGATGGTTCAAAAACAAGGAATTTCACAATGAGGCATGGAGGCAGATGCTCAAAACACCAGGTATGGATATTTCAGTTTTCAAGAAGGGCATTCCTAGCTCAGCACTGAAGAATAAATGGCAAAATATGTTGCTCATTTTGCAAAAGTTTATAACTTGTGAGGGAAGGTTTGGTACCCTATATGTTTATCACATTCGGCTTATGATGCATTTCCTAGATGAAGAAATCAATTTACCCTTTTTCTTACTTCATAGCCTAAAGAGAATGGCTTCTAATGTCCAAAAGAGGGTTCAATTCTTGGAAACCACCTTGTATCACCATGGTCTAGTTAAAATCCTAATTTAACATCATTTTAGAAAGGTAGGAGACAATTGGGATGAGTTCCTAGTGAGGAATCACTTTGAAGAACCCAAGGAATCTCCATCTGAAGGCAAAATTGCAAGAAGAAGCAAGAGAGTGAAAATTTCTAAATCTGTTGAACTTAAAACTGGTAAGTCCATACAAGAGGACAGTGAAGAGATTATCTCTGAGAAATTGGCTGAAGTTAAGAAACATCTTAAAAAGGAAAAGATAATAAGAAAGTATGCTAAGGAGAGAGGAGAGGGACCATCTAAACTAAGACGAAGCCATAGGCTTAGAGGCATATTGAAGAAGAGAACAGTTAAGCAAACATGCATCATAGACATTGAAGATGAGGAGACACCAACTGATAGATCTCCTGAGTACCAATACGAAGAGGATCTTGATGAAGGAGCTCCGGAGATAGACCCAGCACAACAAAAAATCTATAATTATGTTGAGTCATTAGAAAAGAGAGCCTCGAAAAGTAGAGGAAGAACTCCTAGTCCACCAGGATCTGCAATTGAAGTACTAAGAAGAGACAAATATGAATTAGAAGTACTCAATAGGCATATAAAGAATGAAAATGAAATCTTAAAGGAACAAGTCAAAATGAAGAGTAACATGAACACAACTCTCTCTCTGCAAATGGAAAAATTGTACAAGGCTAGTGAAAAGCTGAAGAAGAAAAACAAAAAGTTGAGCAGGGCACTTATAAATTTGAGATTCAAGTTGGTCATAAGGAAACCTAGGATTCCATTGAACACCAAGCAAAGCAGAAAAATGAGGTTAAATGTCCTAGCAAAAGTTTCAGAATACATGGATTGATTGCATGAGGACATGAAAATTTTTTGCAGTGGGGGTATGTTGAGCCCCAAAGATGTCCTTTTATTTCACCAAATTTCACTTCATTCCCTTTGTCCTTTATCAGTAACAGGCTTAAAATATCAATAGAATTAATTAAAGTCACTTTAGGAATGCATACAATGACTGATTTGCTATACTTTTATGGTTTTGTTGTTGTAGTAATTTTTGACTAGACTCAGCTACATAATGCAACCATTCTGTAGCTAGTTTCCTATTCCGCAGCTATCTTCATGTTCACACAGGTTACAGGTGTCACTTAAAGGAAAAACGCATATGGTTGAATTCCACAACACTCCTACATCATTTCTTGCCCTCTACGAAGTCTGAGCAAAAATCTATAGGTGGTTATGCACGTGGAGGAAACCAAAACTAAGAAGTGGATTCCTACCAGGACAAGGACTCTACAGATGTCTTCAGCAAAGTACGAGGCCTCCACAATAGTTCTAATTTGATTTTAATTGGAAAAGACACTTATCCCTATTTCTTCTCCAAGGCAGTTATGTATTTCTCTTATAAGAATAACTCGGGAAACCGAGAGACAGTTAACTAGATTGATGTTTTATTGTTAAGTTGTCCAAGACCGTAATACTCTGTTTTTGAAGCGTTTTCCTTTAATGAAAGAAGAACAAATTTAATACATGATATGAAGCAATCTTGAGGAGATTCATGTGCTAATCTGGTGGTAGAGGGCCCCTACTATCCGAGAAGCTTTGTGCATATTGTTTAGATAAATAACTTTAGCTCTGTTTCGTTCCTAATTTAGGCAGTTTTCTGAACTTTATGTTTTATACTAACTTACATCGAATGTTACAGCCAGTCTTGTTCTTATGCATTATTCCAAAATATCAATAACATTGAATGAGATAGAGTTGTATTATTTCAGAGATTAGTTGGATTTTAGTTCAGCTGTAGTATTCCGGAGGTTAATTTCATATTAGTTTGGTTCTATTTAATGCATCTTAAGTTTTATTAGTTAGTTGTATTCTAGTTATGTTAAATTAGACTTAAAGGCCTTCATTATTTACAAACTGCTCTTTTTCTTAATTTTTACTAATACATCATTATCATAGGAACAAGAATTGGTAATGTCATTTTGAAGTTTTCACTGTTCCGCAATTTCTCATAATTTTACAAACTTGCCTCTTTCCAAAACTATTCCAAAAGATTTCTAACCTTTGAATGAGGTTTAATAAGTGACATTTTGAGTTGCAGAATGGATCAATTTTAGTGCCATAAGTTAATTTAGAGTAGGGTTCCTTACTATGTTATAGATAATCTTTTCCAAATGTGTTCCAAAAAATTTCTAACCATGGATGAGATTTTCTCTGTGATATTGTAAGTTGTTGTTTACTTAGAAGAACCTCATTGCATTAACTCATCATTTTCTCAAGTTGTTCCAATATACTTCTAGTGAAATGCATTGGACTGAGTTCATGTTATGAGTTGCTTTTCTTGTCAAGTTTTGAAATCTATGAATTAGCATTTTCTGTTCTTAGGTGCCATACATAGTTTAGAATAGATTTTGCTCTGTTTTGGTGTGACCAATAACTTCTCTTTGCCAACAACTTAGTTCTTTCCCTCTTAGCACAAAAACACTAAACACTAAACACTAAAAAAAAAACACTAAACACAACGAAGTAGGAAGCAGATACCTAGGCACATATAGTGCACTTCACTTCAATAGTTTACTAGCCCTGGTTAACAATTTATGACATCAATTTAGGAACACTAAGTTGAGCAGACAGGAATAACAAAGCCGACAGTAATGAACATCAATATAACCAAAAATGGGTCAAATAACTCATACAACTATCATTAGTAATTTTGCAATGGAATTCTTTGTAAGACTTAATTAAAAAACACTGGTCAATTGATTAATTTCTTGATTATACCACACAATGCATGGAGATGCAGAATGTTGAAATCAATCTTCCTATGGCCTAGAAATTAACTATCATGACAACAGACTAACCAGTATAAAAAAAACATTATCAGAAATGGGATTGCACTTGTTTCATTCTAAGAACGCAATTGCCAATGATTCATTAAGGAAGAAGAGCTGTAATTATATCAAATGTAAATATGTATTATAACTGCACCAGGTTTACAGATATCAGTTCTGTAACTTCTCAGAACATGAAAACGTGCGTGGAGCTCCCGGAGGTTGGGCCCAGACCTACAGAAGCCTCAGCACTGAGGAAACTTCAGAAGATAGTTACTCAAAACACTCTGTTACATCCAGGAATGCTACAAAATGTAATTAGACAACTGTTCTGGATTTTTCTATTATCGGATTGCCCTCTCATTCTGTTCTTTTCCCTTTTAAAGGCGATCTTCAAGATTTCGAGAATGTATCTCAAACGACAGCTCGCTACGCGCGGCTGTCGTTTGAGTTCTTAGACTCAATCTGCTTGTTCGCCTTCCATTGGCCGTTTGGGCTGCTTAGGACCTCTTGTGCTTGCGTTTGTCGATTGGCTTTCTTTCGCTATGGGTTTAGGCATTCCTAGTTTCCTACAGGTAAAGAAAAAAAGAGTCAATTCCTCATTATAAATCATCCTTTCTATCATTAGTCTGATTGTTCCCATTTTCATGATTTTTATTCCTTATTGTTAATATGAAGAGGGATTTTCTTGAAATTACAATTTGATTTGTAGTATTTAATGGCTGCAAATCATACCTTTGTCTGGGCCCAACATGCTCCCCTGATTACCTTGTTGCATGTCCTCATGCAAACAAATGATTAAGATGTAACTGTGTTAAAGAATAGGCGGGGTAGGGTCTCTCATTAGATGCTCTATAGCCTCGCTTTATTTTTATGAGTGTGAAGGCAGGGCTTGTGACTCCTTCTGGTAACTCGTAGTCATGATTATATTCCTCAGGGGGAAGCTAGAGGAGGGGATTCTGGTATCTGCAACCCAGCCAGGTAGGCCCCATGTTGTAGACTAAGTTGTTGTATAAATGGAATCTGGAAGCAGAAACCTTGAAGCTCTTGTAATTGAATTGCTCCCTATTTTTCACATTATTCGTGGAGGCCATCGACCGTTGTTTAGCTGCTGCTAGGGCTGCCTCACAGATGTCTTCAAAATAATATCATGCAATTTCAATGACATATTTATGGAAAGGACCCAGTCTAGACTTCACACCCAGCCTTCTCATGAAATTATGATGTCGGATGATCAACTGCATGGGTTTCATAGGCTCCCCCCTGACCCATAGTTCCAGATTATGTTCCCTTTTTTGAAAGATGCCATAAGCTTTGGCCCACCTGATCTAGTTTTTGGAAAATGAAAGGAAAGCTTGTAATTGTACATCTCCTATGAAGGGGCCGGGGTTGCTGTCAGTGTCATTTTCTAAAAATAAATTGTGCATGTAGAGCTCACATAAGAAGTGTTGAACCTAATCATCTTGGTCATTACAACATTGGAAAAATTCCTCTATAGTCTTAAATGAAGTGGATTTTCCTGCTCTTACAGCTTTAACTTTCAAAAGTAGGTACCGCTCTGTTAGGAATAGGGTGTAGTTAGTTTCTGGTGACCTACATGATAAAGCATCATCATATAGAGATAAAATTGCAGAGATCTGCTCTTTGTCTTGCACTACCTGCCCTTGTACTACTTTAACCTTTGTCTGTGTTAGCCCCCCTATGAAATTTTTTGACAAGCAAATAGGGGGCTAAATCTTTGTTGAGTCTTCAAGGAATGCATTTCCTCTGAAAACACAGTCTCCTTGAAGCCTCCATTTGTCTTTTATCCTTTGATGAAATCCCCTCTGCTGGTTTCCCTCATAAAGCCTCTCTGCTACGAAGAAATGCCCAAAGGCCCCCTTTTTCCCTCTCATTTCCCCACTTAACCTCTATTTCACTCCCCTTGTCTTCCCCTTCTATTTCCCTTTTTACCCCCTTAAATTCCCTCAAAATCCCCTTTATTCTCCCCCTTAACCCTGGTTGGCCTTTCTTCCCCCTTTATTCCTCTATCGTTCCCCTCCTTCACCCTCAAAATCCATTAAAATGGGCAAAAAAACCCCTCTTCCGACCTTATTATAAGGCCTAGCCCTTTTCCTGTTAAGCCCCTCCAACCACTTCCCCACATATGCCCTTCCCCAAGACCAAGCGCTTAAGCCTTGGGGGCCAATCGCAATCGAAACAACCGGCGGGTGCATTTCCTTTGTAACACTCAAAAAACCCGATGCGATTGTTTTATTTCGACAAGCCCCGCGGCACGTTCCGCACCGTTGATCTACCCTGATGATCCAACGGCTATCGCTCTCCCTTGCCGATCGCAATCGAAAGTTTGTGTGTGTCTCATGTTGGTGCCCTTCCGATTGCATCTCTTTCGATTGCATCCCTCCCGATTGCATCCCCGCCGTTCGTTTGTTTCGCGATCCAACGGCTATCGCTCTCCCCTGTCGATCGCAATCGAAAGTTTGTGTGTGTCTCATGTTCGTGCCCTTTCGATTGCAATCTCTTCCGATTTCCTCTTCTCCGATTGCATCTCCGTCGTCCGTCTCCTCCCGGATCTGACGGCTCAGATTTAATCGTCCTCCACCTCTGCTGGGTCCCACATTCACGCCTCCGTCTATTGTTTTTTCGCGTCTCCCTGTGTGATTCACCCAAACAACAATATTTGGGTTTTCACCGTGTTAACCATTCCTCCGCCTCCATAGAATTTCGCCACCACTGCTCGGGTCCTAAGCAGGTCTATTTCAAAGTGTGCAAACATCACAGAGAGGCCATTTCAGCAGCCAGCGAAGCAACAGAAATAGGATTTGAGGAGGATTCAAGCACAGTCCGAAGACTAAGAGCGCACCAGCAAGTCATAATTGCGCCACCTAACAACAGAGTACTCTTTCTCCAGGCGTACACCTTTCCTACAGCGTGCTCCATATCTCCTCGAGCCTATAAGCTATTAAAAACACAGACAGGAGCTTCATTTAAGACTGTCTGAGCAGCAGTAATGGAGGTATGGAGAAAACGTGGACTTCCACCCAGTTCATTTATTCCAGAGGGCCAGCGCAAAGCTCCAGACACCGTAAGGATTTGAAAGATGTATCAGAGGTCAAAATCGACCTGACAGAGACCTCTGAACCAGATTACAGAAGTACCGCAGCGATGCAGGAAGCCATTGAGTGGTATGGGCGTGAACACTTCCGCCTTACTCTCTTAATGAGTCTCATTCAATTGTTCAGCTACCTCTATTTCCTCTCTTCTCCTATAAAAGATCCCCGTGAACGTATGGTAAAGGTTGTTGTTCAGTTGCTGCGCAGTTTGCTGTTAGAGGGATTCATTTGTGACTGTTAGAACAGTCTTGGGAGGAAGTTGCAGAGTAGTTTGTATGTAATAGGCTGGGAGGAGAAAGTCTGGGCTGTAACAGCCATTGAGCCATATTGTACATGACTGGTTTTGCATCTATTAATCAAAGCACATTTCACAGGATCCTGGTCTATTGCTATTGGTGATGTTCCTCTTAACTCTGTTTATTTCATTTACATGCTGTTTCATGTTCTTCTGGTAGGCATCAGAATAATGGTATAGGATTCACCCTTGTTAGGTGCCCTATGCTGTCTGCTCTCCCTACCTTTATGTTTTCTGCTGCATGTGCTATCTAAGAGTAGATTCACGGGTTTAACCAGTGCAGCGGATGTTATTGCCTGCTGGCTGATGTATGAACTTGGGGGTTTTCTTCTTAGATGTTTCTTTGTAATCTTACCTCTATTTTCCCCTTGGAGTTGCTGAAGCAGACCTGGAGTTAAATGACCTCTGGTCTGATCTATAAGCAGCCCCGTTGTCTCTTTGAGAGCTGCCTTTGAGTATGTCCAAGCAGGTCTGGAGTTAAATGACCTTTGACCTGATCTATAGACAGAAATATGGTTGTCTTTCCTTGTTCCACTTTCTCTCCTTAATGTCCCACCCCATCATCTGCCTAAAAGATCCTTTAGTGTAGATGACTTTCCCTTTGGAAGCCTTGGCTAGTGGGTGCAAGTAATTTCCTCTCATGACTCCATAGCCCAATGGATGGCACTGTCTTGGCCTATCCTCTTTGCTGAAGCCTCCTGCTGTTTTGTTTCCTTTCTCCCATTGCTTTCCCAGTCCATGATCTCCTAACCAACCCGGCATCCCTTCAACCAAATCATTTAAAACCCCCCTCTGTGCTTCATAACTAGCCTAACATCTGATTTCGAGCTTTAAAGACACATCATTCTTTGCTCTATTGGAGAGATCCCTCTCCGGGTCCAGGAGGGCTAGATCCTAGGGCCCCAAAGTGGTTCTGATGTTGTCTCACCTTTTGGTCTTGCCAATCTGGCCAAAACATGGGAACCCCAACAGTCTGCTCACTTCTAAGTTGAGCAAATGTCTCATCTTCTGTAAGAGAGAGGTCGGTGAATTTATTTTGCAGTGCCTGATGCTCTTGTAATGGCACTACCTCATTTTTGTACTGTGTCAGTTCATGCCATAATTGTACTAACTCATTATGTATTCTTTGCTTAGCAGCTATCTCTATTAAATGGGCATAGGCGGGTACTTCCTCTGTTTGGATCCATTTTTCCTCCAGAACTTTCTGCTCAGTTTGGGTGGATGTTTCAATGATGTTTGCTGCTTCTGTCTGTACTCCGGATTTGGTGGTGGTTGTCAAAGTGGTTTGTGTTCCAATTTCCATAGTAATTGCTGGTTCTGTTTGGGTCCCTACAGTGGAAGTTTCTGCTTTTGACTTCCTGACCCTTCTTTTTCTTTTCAACTACTTCTTCAGGTGTTTTACCAGCGTCTTCAATTTTTTACAGGTCTTTCTCAAATTCTCAGTTTTTCTCATGTCTAAACCTTCCCTTACTTTTACTTCAACAGGTGGCAGGGGAGTAGAATTCTCTTGCTCAGGGGTAAGGTCTAGAATGGTGTTTCTAATTACTTCTTCAGAATTAACCTCAGTATGAGGGTCTTGACAGGGAGGAGAAGTGCTACCTCCTGGTGACAAGGGAACTGTCTCTGTGTGAGAGCTTTGTTCCACGAGGATAGTGTCACCTGAATCAGCCTGTGATTCCAGTCTTTCGTCTGTTTCTCCTTCACCGTATACTTCATAATTATCAATGGGAGACAGGGCTTCGTTCTGTTGTAGTTCCTCTTGGTTGGGTAGGATATTAGTATGACCAGAGCTTCTTGGGTAGGAAATTTTATCAGCAAATTCTTCTTGCTCCCCTGCTTCTGATGAATTCCTTAATTTGAAGCTTGTCCTCATTTTCCCTAGGACTAGGGCCATTTCCTCTTCCAATTCATGTAAGGGTTCTTGGGAGGATTCTACTCCATCTATGGTGTTCGAAGTTCCCTGGGGTGTTCTGGCCCATTTTTGTCTATTTGACTCTAATGTTGAGGCTCGACTTCTCTTTATTTTTGGAGGATTTACCCTAGGAAGCTCAATTTCAATACCCTCAGGGTTAACTTCAGGTTCCTACACTTCTGGGTTGACAAAATTGTGCCATGCTAGATGCTGCCTATCTAGCTCATGAATAACGATTAACTTTATTAAGCCTTGGTGACTAACCACTGATTGGGGCCTCTTAGTTTTTCTTAGTCGAGCGGCGGTATCATGCAATACAGAATTTAAAAAGGCAGGAAAATTAATTGAAATTTTCTGTTTGAGTGCAGCTAAGTTTAAGCTGTCGAGGTTTTACCGCTTCCCGACGTAGTTCGCATGCTATGAATCTTTGGATGAATACCGCCAACTCTTGCCATTTCTGGTGTAAGGAAGTGGGAGTAATCCCTCTAGCTCTTCGTTCTAATGGTTCTTCTAGGTCCTGGTATAGCGTTATTGCTTCTCACAGGAGTAGATGCTTTTCTACCCATCTCTCCCCCTGTGCTGGTATTCTAGAAACTGCTGCTATGATTTCTTCTGTGACAGGTATGGTTCAGTCGTTTACTCTGGTTTGCTCATCCTGCAAATTTTGCAGGAATTCAATTGCAATTTTTGTGTTGTGTCCTTGTAATCTATGCACATATTTCAGCCATCTTGCTCGCGGAAGAATGGCACTTGCTGCCTCTGAAATTGGGAAATTCGACGGCTCATTTCGAAGATTATTTCTGCCCATATTTGGTATGCTTTTCTCCTCTGGTTATATTTTTTTTCTATCTTTGCTGTTTCATCTGGGAGCTCAGTGTAACCCAAAAAGAGATTGCGGTTCTGTATAAAGAGTCTCCATGCCTTAATTGTAGCATTTACCGATGCGTCTGACGGGATTTGTGCAAATATTTCATCTTCTTGCCAAATTAAAGCCAATCAAAACCAATTACACCTCTCCCCCTTTAGAAAAGGGCGCCCATGCCCTCAGGTACTAGAGAGATTTGACCAGTGATGAATGCGAGTATGGGGATATCAGACTTTAGTTATTTTGCATGTGGAGGATTGACAGTTAAGTAATTACTTCATGTACAACAAATGATCAAATTTAAAAGTTTTCATGATTTAATCTTGTGCGGAGAAGGCCGAGATGTGAGAGAAAACAATATTGTCATTATTATGATATGATGTCTTTGTATGATTAGAATGTTGTGATGGAAGCAAGATTTAATCAAGTATTGATTGGTGTTTTCCTTCGCAAATTTGAAATATGTAATCAAATCTTCGTTAGTTATTCTTATGGTAAGTCATGATTGTCACTAATCCGAGTAATAGGTTTGTAGTAAAGAAAATGGAAAACAAGGTGTATGTAACAGTATTTTGTTATTAAAGAAGCATTATTTCATACCACAAGCAGGGCCACTACTGCTAGTAGGCGTTCATAGCCTCGACAAGGTTGCTTTTTAACCCGAAAAATGAGCCATGATCCTTATGTGATAATAGTTATTTTATTATTTTTATGGAGAGATCGCCATGCTAGTATGGTAGCTAGGTAATCATGGTGCCATTCACTAGAGTTGTAGAAAAATGATCAGGCCGGCTCGTGATCAGACCTCCTATCCTTCAAGCTAGAAGGTCATTACCCTGGTGTGGTTGCCATAATGGGCATGTCAATTTCTTAGACTCTTATGATCATGGTAGGTTGGCTCGGGATGAGACCCCCTATCCTCTCTTAAGATATGTAAATTTAGTATTTACTTTTGTATTTTAGCAGTTTGATCCATTCAGAGGTCACTGTGTTGGTGTGGTAGCTAGATAATTATAGTTCCATTCACTAGAATTGTAATAGAGTGATCAGACTAGCTCATGATGAGACCTCCTATCCTTCTAATAGATGAGAAGGTCATTACCCTGGTGTGGTGGCCATAGTGGGCATGTCACCTGTTCAATTCCTATGATCATGGTAGGCTGACTCATGATGAGATCCCCTATCCTCTTTTTGGATTTGCATGTCTCACCATGATTTCTAAGGAAGGCTCATTGACTCCTTAAGAGTGAGGGATGGTGAAAGAAGTAGAAAAACTAATACCATTAATATGCCTTGTTCCATTTCTTCATGTTGTAGAGTCATATTACTCGAATAGTGCAATAAGACATATCATTATAGGGTCTTGAGTTGCTTGATATCATATTCAAACTGTGGGTGGTTTTAGACCTTATGTTGATGTGTGTATAATATTAGCTTCTATTTAAGAATTGTAGTATGACAAGACATCATATTTGGAATTTTATCAATTGCTTTCTCTCTTTCAAGTGCCATTCCCTGCTCAAGGTTATTCAATAAAAAGAATGGCTATTTAAGATATTGAGAAGTAGCTGCTTTAAATGTTGGTTGGAAAAAATGCTTTAAAATGTTGAAGGGTGTTTAAAAAAATGCTCAAAAATGCTAAAAATGCTAAAAAATGCCAAAAAAAATGCTCAAAAATGGGTATTTTTGTTGAAGGAATAGTCAGCTTGTTCAAAGATAGAACATCAGTTGTTTCCGAATGGAACAGCACAAGCAGCGCGGCAAAAAATGTTTAAAATTTGATTGAACCACTGTCGTTCAGAAACTGAACATCAGTTGTTCCGTGTTTGAACATAAAAGTTTAAAAACGTGGCAAAAAGCTGTTCAATTCTGTTGAAATGCTGCCATTTAGGGATTGAACAGAAGTTGTTCTGGATTTGAACAACAAAAATTAAAAAAGCAGCAAAAATCTGTTCAATTATGTTGAACTGCTGACGTTCAGGGATTGAATAGTGGCTGTTCAAGATTTGAACAGAAAAAATTAAAAACACCGCAAAATGTTGTTCAATTATATTGAACTGCTGTCATTCAGGGATTGAACAGCAGTTGTTCCGAGATTGAACAACAAAAATTAAAAACATGGTCAAAAAGCTGTTCAATTTGGTTGAACTGGTGCTGTTCGAAAATTGAACAACAGCTATTCTGGAATTGAACAACAAAACTTAAGAACTCGACAACAAGTTGTTCAATTCAATTGAGCTACTGTTGTTCAAAAATTGAACAACAACTATTCTGGAATTGAACAGAAAAGCATACAAACTCAACCAAAAAGTTGTTCAATTCGATTGAACTGCTGTTGTTCAAAAATTGAACAACAGCTATTCATAAACTGGACAGCAAAGTAAGAAACTTAAAACAACACAACCCTATAATAATAAAAAAGAATGGTTTGTAAATGGGACGAATATACAATTATATATATAATTTACAAGTGATGTTGTCAAACCTCTCATGTACCTGAGTTTTTGGGGTTGTCACCTCCTTGTGCCACAACTCGGATGGTGGGATCTTCTCGTGCTTATTGACAAAAAGATTGCTTCATGAGAGGTTTGTGATAGAGGCGTACTCTGTGTCCGTTAACTTGGAATGTTGAGCCGGATCCGTCTATCGTGGTCAAAGTGAGGGTACTACTTCCCGAATCTCATATGGGCCAAGCCATCTTGTTTGTAGTTTTCCTGGAAAGTCTTGGAATCTGGAATCATATAGGAGTGCCCAATATCCTTTTTGGAATACTTTATTTTTTATTAGATTTTCATGCCACTTGGCTCGTTGTTGTTGAATGATCATTATGTGTTGCAAGACAAGCAATCAAATTTCATCCAGTTCATTTATTTGTTGAAGTCTTTTATTTTGACCATCCATTAAGTCCAATCCTACTTCCTGGGTTGTTCTTAGTGTTTTAATTTCGAACTCAACAGGAAAGATAGGTTCTCTCCCAAATACTAGCTGATATGGTGAATATCCAGTGGTATTTCTCCAAGTTGTTCGGTAAGCCCATAAGGCTTTTGAAAGTCTAGCGGCCCAGTCCCAGCGGTGTGCTGCTACTGTCTTGGTAAGGATTTCCTCCAGGACTTTGTTAGTGCTTTCGACTTGTTCGTTTGTCTGTGGGTGGTAAGGAGACGTTACTTTGTGAACGACATGGTGATTTTTTAAGGTAGATATGATCTTATTGCCTGTGAATTGAGCCCCCCCCCCGTCGGTTATCACCTCCCTTGGTAGGTCGTGCCGTAAAAATAGTTCAAAGAGAAACATAATTAATGATTCTTCAGTGGCTCTTGGAAAAGCTACTGCTTCCACCAATTTGGTAACATAATTTGTGGCAACTAATATGTGGGCTTTCTGGTTTGATAGTGGATTAAATGGCCCAACGAAGTCCAATGCCCATTGTTCAAATGGTTCTACCACCAATTGTGGTTGTAGCATCATTTCATCAGCTTGGCCTGGACGACCCATCCTTTGGCAGCTGTCGCAGGACTGAATGTAATTCTCTGCATCTTTAAAAATTGTAGGCCAAAAATAGCCTAACTACAGCACTTTATGCCCTGTCTGTTGGTCTGCGAAGTGACCACCATAGAGTTCATCGTGACAGGCACGTAGGATGTCATGAATTTCGTCTTCCCTCATGCATTGATGTATATGCATATCATCCCCTGTATGAAATAATTATTCTTCAATCCAGGAGAATCGTGAACTGCGCATTGTCGTCAAAAATTTGGGTAGCTTCCCAACTGCCAGATAATTTTCCACATCTGTGTACCATGGGGTTTTGACTGCTACCACAAACAGATGCTCGTCAGGAAATTGATCGTCGACTGTTAATGCATCATCTGTTTTGGGGACTCTCGACAGAAAGTCTGCGACTACGTTCTCCTTCCCTGGATGGTCTCTGATTGTTATATCAAATTCCTGTAATAATAGTAGCTAGCGAGTTATTGTTTCATTCGTGATCGGTTTATTCGCTAAATATTTGATCGCAGAGTGGTCAGTGTACAGGAATACTTGATATCCTGTTATGTAGTGTCTGAATTTATTGATAGCATAAATTACAGCGAGGAACTCTTTCTCAGTTACTGTGTAGTTTAGCTCGGCAGGAGTAAGATTTTTGCTAATATAGTAAATAGCATATGGTTTTCGGTCTTCTTCTTGGCCAAGGACTGCTCCTATTGCTGTATCAGATGCATCGGAAGAGATATGAAAGGGGAGTCTCCAGTTAGGACCTTGAAAATTGGTGTTGTGGAGACCAGCTTCTTTAATTCTGTAAAATCAATATCACATTTTTCAGTCCATTGAAATTCAACATTTCCAGTTAAAGCATACAGAGGTGCAGCTATCTGCGAGAATTTTTTTATAAATCTGTGATAATATCCTGCATACCCCAGGAAACTACGTACCTCTGTTTGTGTATAGGGTGTGGCCAACAGAAGGATTACCTTTATTTTAGCTGGGTCTACCTGTATTCCTGTTGCAGAAATGTAGTGGCCTAGGATTACCCCTTCAGTCATCATCATGTGGAATTTTTTGTTGCTTAGACAAAATCTAGTAGCAATACATCATTCCAATACCTTTTCTAATGTTTCTAGAGCTTGGTTAAAATCTTCCCCGTAGGGTGTAAAATCATCCATATAAATTTCAAGTCCTTCATTTATTAAATCAGAAAAGATGCTAATTATGGCTCTTTGAAATGTTGCTGGAGCATTACATAACCCAAACGGTAACACTCTATAAGTGAAAGTGCCCCATGGGCAGGTAAAGGTTGTCTTATCTTGGTCTTATTTGATTGTATCCACTGAATCCATCAAGGAAAGAGAAAAAATGTTTCCTAGCTAATGTGTTAAGGACTTGGTCAATAAAGGGGAGGGGGAAATTATCTTTCTGAGTTGCTTTATTCAATTCTCTATAATCTACGCAGATCCTCCACTTCCCATTTTTTTTAGGGATGACCACCAAAGGGGATACCCATTTGATATCTGAAATAGGATAAATAAAATTTACTTCTAGGAGATTTTGGAGTTCTTCTTTTACAATTTATTTCAAATGGGGATTCAGTCTTTGTTGCGGCTATCTAACAGGCTGAGTCTCTCTATCAGTATAGATATGATGCGTGCACAGCTGTGGGTCCAAGCCCTTCATGTCTTGGTAATCCCACACAAATGAACCTTGGTACTTCTAAAGGATTTTTACAAGTCTCTGCCTTTGGTTGTCATCCAGGCTACTGTTAATATTCAAAATCTTACCTGGTTTGATTTCAATAGGTATACTATTACAAACAGTGGTTGTGGGATTATATTGGGTCTCAAAGTCTGTTACAGGATTTTCTTGTCCTTCATGCTCGAGAATTTTTTCATCATTTGGCATTTCAAATTTTCAGTTTTGGGAGGTTGATTCATAATGTTACTGATCAAATCATCTTTCGCTTGATCTTTAAATTCGAGAGCCTCTAGTAGTGTGAGGGGTGGACAGATATTTTTCTCCCAATATGTATCTGGGTGTTTGTGAATTTTTATTGTGGGAAGACTTGGTTTGGCAGGCAGATAGATTACAATATTATTTACAGAATTCCCCCTAGTGATGGTCATGTTGCCTGTTCGGTAGCCTATGTAAGCATCTATCGTGGCCAGCCAAGGCTGCCCAAGAATCAATGGGTGCCCTTCCATCCTATTTTTTGGATTAATAACTAAAAAATCAGCAGGGTATTCCCATGAGTCTACTGAAACCATAATGTCTTGCACTATACCTTCTGGTCTAATAACAGATCTGTCAGCCAATTCTAGGAGTGTGGTTGTAGGTTCGAGGGCTGATATGCCTATTTTTTCACAAGCCTCTGTAGATAGGATGTTGATGGCTGCCCCAAGGTCAACCAATGTGTTTGGAAATGAATGTCCAAAAATTTGTACGGTTACAATGGGGTTTCCTAGGTCTTCATATTTCATAGGTGATTATTTTCCTAACAATAAGTCAACAGAGTTCCTACTACATGAATGGTAGGTGCAGCCATTGTTTTCCTAATTTGTTTCTTTCCACATAACTCCTTGATTGTTTTTGCATAGATGGGAATGTCCTGGATGGCCTGTAGAAGAGGAATTTTGACACAAAGATTTATTAATTCCCCCAGGAAGTAAAACTCTGAGTTGATTATAGGTCTAGGTAAGTTTAATCTCTCAGGAAATGGTGGTGGAGCTATTTTAATATCTTCAGGTCTTCTTTGTTCCATTGTTTCCTCGTCTTTGCCTATTTTTGTTATCTTTGTTGTGCTAGGCCCTGTGGATGTTTCAATTTGGGATTGAGGTGGGGTTGGGGCCTCTATGGGAAATATGGTACATCCCGATCTCAACTTCAATTCGTTACATTGTTTTTGTTCGTTGTTGGGTGTTGGATTCCCTATGATTTGAATTAATTGAATTGGTCTATTATTGGGATTGGGATTGGGTTGGGCTGGTAATTGAGGTCGTATGACAGGCTGCTGGCTATGCTGAATGGGGTAGGGGCTGGTAATTGTTGGGTTTTTTATCGTGTTGGTAAATTTCCCATCCCCATAGGTCGTTTCCAATTCCAATTGTTGTTTTGTGTAGGGGGGTTTGGCCATTGGTTTTGATAAGGGATATTCTGCCAATAAGGGGGAGGACTAGGGAAGTTTTTCCAGTTACTTCCTGATGGATTTTGCGTAGGCCAGGGTGGGATAGGGAAGGTCTGGTTTGGCCAAGTTGGGAAGGGGTTTTGAGTCTACCAAGTTGTTGTAGGGTTTTTCTGGTTGTACTGGGGCATTGGAAAGTATTGAGGTAGGTCTTGCAGTATGCCAGGTCGTGCCTGCCATTACCGACGCTGATTCATTAAATAGACTGGTTCTGTTTCTTCTTTAGCTTCTTTGTAGATGGCTTTCAGCCCAAGGAGTGAAGGACATTCTTCCGTAGTATGGTCCTTAGTGAAGATAGCACATATTTGGACCATGTCTAAAGGACACTCCCTTTGGCTATGCTTCTTCCGACATTTTGGGCAGAAGACGACCAGATTTTGTTCAGATATTGCTTGTTTTTGTTTGGCTTGCAAAACATCAAGTTGTGTGGTCAAAGTGCCCAAGATGTCGATTTTGAAGTTTTCTAAAATATTTCCAAATTTTTCCCTAGTTACATTGCGACTGGTCTGCTTAATATCACGCCCAACAGGTTTGTTACGCGAGCTACCCCGAGAGCAACTAATACATATGGAGATAATCTCGTCATATTATTCCTGAGAAATATCTCCTTTTCCCATTATGTTAAGTAATTCAATCCATTCCTCCTTCATCCCCTTAAGCATTTTGGCTTTCAAAATGTCCTTGGACAACGTAGTATATGGGGATCTTTGTAAATTGTATTGAAATATTTCTACGTATTCCTCTAATGTTTCATTGTCTTTTGCAGTCATGTTAAAGATTTCGTTTTTTAGGTCTCGGGTTCGGAAATAGTCTTGGTATTTGGTAAGAAAGGCATTCTTCATTTGGTCCCAATTTTTTATAGTTCCCCCTCCTAACCCCATGAACCAGTGAAGAGCTGTCCCTTTTAAGGTGGAGGGAAATAATATTAGTTTCTGGGGATCGGTGGTGTAATCATATCCTTTGCATAAGACATCAAATTCAAATAAGAGTGCATCAGGATCTTTTGTGGTTAATCCATGAAAGGTGGGGATGTTATGCAAGGGAATGACTTTCATAGGGGCATTGGCACCATGATCAACTATGGGGTACTACAATGTTGATGTCTGCCTCTGATTTTGATTTTGATTATTTTCCATTTGATCAAAGAGGTGCCAGAAATCTTCAGAAATTTCTTGATCTGGGGGGGAGATTTTAATAGGCTTGGAAGGTGAATGCAGTGGAGGTTTTACAACACTTCCCTGATCTAGGATTCTAAGGAGTTCTGTTTCAATTACTTCTTCAAGAGATTTAGGTTTCTCTATGTGAATTTCTCCACTAGTTTCTCCCCTACCTTCTTGCAAATTGCAAGAGCCTCCCTCTTTTGAAAGGTCAATGTTTTGATGAATGGAAGTTTGCAGGCTTTACTCAGATCCTTTTGTCTTGCTGTGAATCTAGGCGTAGGCTATAGATGGTGAGGCTGTTGCCGGAGGGGGTATGTTAGGATTTTGGATGGGAGTAGTTTTCGATCCTATAGATGCCTGAGATTCAACTTTCTTAATGATTTAGTCTATGTATGTTGTCCTCCCAAGGATCACCGGTCCTTTGGGTTGTGGTCGTGACTGATTTTGAGTTGTCCTATCTTTTTCTTAGGCATAAAACAAGAGCACCAATCCTATGGTTCCTGTACAGATTGCTAGCGGGCGGGCTAAAGGGCAAGCATGTTTCTTACCAGTATGTAGGTTCTTACCTTTCGCTTTCAATACCCAATTCCTCACAGCAATGGAAAAAGAATGAATTAAAGGAGATAACTCTCAACACTCTCCCTGGCAACGACGCCAAAATGTTGGGTCGGATAGAGGTGACTTTTTGTGCCAACTCTATTGTACCTTCATTTAATTATCAACCCAGGGTAAGTATTTTTATTTCAAGAGTGTCATCATAGTATATGCGAGTTAACTGGTCTACGGGTGCTCTTTGTCAATGTTCAAAAGGAATTAATAACTTTGGAAGCTTGCGGATCCTAGAGAAGGTGTCTTAGATTGATCTTTCAGCCTAAAGTTGAGTAAGGGGAATTGATGTTTTCTATTGGAGTAAAACAACAGTTCTATTAAACTAAACAACGATCTAGATAAATCAAGCAAGAATTGAAATGACAGTAATGAATTTAAGCGGAACAATAGTCTAACTAAATTGTTTCATACATGGAATTGAATTGAATCAATGACCTAGCGATCTAAGCAGTAATGAAGCAGCTATATGGCTAGCAATATAACTAGAATGGTGACTAGATGTACAATAATGAAACAACAATATAACTAAGAAATATGACTAGCTGTGCAATAATGAAACAACAGTATAACTAAGCAATATGACTAGCTGTGAAATAATGAAACAGCGGGATAACTAAGCCGGCAGTAATGAACAACAATATAACCAAAAACGATCAAATAACTCATACAACTATCATTAGTAATTTTGCAATGGAATTATCTGTAAGACTTAATTAAGCAACATTGGTCAATTGATTAATTGCTTGATTATGCCACGCAATGCATGGAGATGCAAAATGTTGAAATCAATCTTCCTACGACCTAGAAATTAACTATCATGACAACAGACGAACCAGTGTCAACAAAACATTATCAGAAATGGGATTGCACTTGTCTCATTCTAAGAATGCAATTGCCATTGATTCATTAAGGAAGAAGAGCTGTAATTATATCAAATGGAAATATGTATTATAAATGCACCAAGTTTACAGATATTGGTTCTGTAACTTCTCAAAACATGAAAACGTGTGTGGAGCTCCTAGAGGTTGGGCCCAGACCTACAGAAGCCTCAGCACTGAGGAAAATTCAGAAGATAGTTACTCAAAATGCTCTGTTACATCCAGGAATGCTACAAAATGTAATTAGACAACTGTTTTGGATTTTTCTATTATCGGATTGCCCTCTCATTCTGTTCTTTGCCCTTTTAAAGGTGATCTTCGGGATTTTGAGAATGTATATCAAACGACAGCCTGCTACGCGTGGCTATCGTTTGAGTTCTTAGACTCAATCTACTTGTTTGCCTTCCATTGGCCATTTGGGCTGCTTAGGACTTCTTGTGCTTGCGTCCGTCGATTGGCTTTCTTTCGCTATTGGTTTAGGCATTCCTAGTTTCCTACAAGTAAAGATAAAAAGAGTCAATTCCTTATTATAAATCGTCCTTTCTATCATTAGTCTAATTGTTCCCATTTTCATGATTTTTATTCCTTATTGTTAATATGAAGAGGGATTTTCTTGAAATTACAATATGATTTTCAGTATTTAATGGGTGAAAATCATACCTTTGTCTGGGCCCAACAAGTGCCATGAGTTGGGATAGTGTTGCATGTAGTGGTGATGATGATGAGTTACTTCCTAGTCTTGGAAGTACCTCTCTCACTAAGAGGAATTTTTTATTTTTGTAGCTTGGGAGGTACTCCAAGCCCTATGGATCAGGGTTTGCAGGGAAAAGTACCACAAGGGTCATTTTCAGGCTTAGAACCCAATTATGGGGTTTTGCATCAAAATGTGTTTTGGGAATTTTTGGGAGCACATTTCTACATGTGGTGGCATGAGACAATAGAGGGTGGAAAGGGGAATCTGACGCTTTGAAAATCATCATATTCCAAGTTGTAGAAGTGGAGAAACGAGTTTTTGACATCGACAAATAATTATTGGTTTTCAAGTCATGTAGGCTTGAATTAAAATTTTCCTAATAGATGTGTCTCTTCATAATTCGTGGAGCCCCTTGTTGTGGTGGATTTGACACACGGGTGTACGAAATCACACGAGCTTAGAGAGTGTGGTCTACTCTCTAAACTATTGGTAGTAGGAAGAATGTGGGGGGATCTCAAAAGCATAAAACTTAAATGAAATAATATGTTGAAGTATGCTCTGGTTAAAAAACTAAAACTAAAAACACAAAAGAAGCTATATAGAGAGTTCCAAACAGTAATAATGCAAACGATGGCTTGATGACCTCTTCTTATTGAATGTTCGGAATAAAAGGAAATCTCACCCACTTGCCAAAGGGCCCCTAGACAATGGCTCTAGGTCTCGATGCAAGGATGTTTTCCTTCCAAGTTCTGCCTTTGATGCAGTCTAAATCTGTCTCTCTACTGTGGTGGACTAAGATGTTGGGTGGCCAACTATCGAGTCCTCTTTAGCTCCAGCTCCGGGTCACACACAATGCTGGTGTTGCATGGGAAAATTTGGTCAGCATAACCTTGTGATCACCATTTTTTCATCTCTTAGTGGGTTTATATAGGTGAGCTTCAAATCCTCCTTCCCTCCCTTGGTACATGATAGATGGTGACCCAAGGGAGAGGTGTGATTCCATTGTGTGCTCAAATATTCTTTTTTGTGCTCACATAATGTCTAAGGAGGCGCTGGTGGCTGTCCTTAGGTGGCTTTCACATAAGGAGTAACTGTCCTTTGCTTGTTGTGGTCCCGGAAAGTGACTTTTTTCCATTTCCAAGAATGTGCACTTATCGGGCAAAGGGGCATGCAGAAGGTGCTCTTCTTGAAGGAAAAAGCACGAATATAAGCATTTATGACTAGTTCAAATCTGATTTTCTCAAAACCTTAGAGATTTTAAATACTTCTTGATTCCATAATGTATTCCTGTCCTGTAAATCCTTGGGCTCGACAATAAATGATGTCGTCTTCTGCTGTACGATTTTCCAGTGTTAACAGTTTCCCCCTAATGTGTGAGGTCTAGGAAGAACTATATAGCCGAAATACATTATAGTTTCTTTTCTCTATCGTACGCACAGAGAGAAAGAGAGAGGCCAGCGTGTAATTTTGGAATCGAAAACACCTTGCACCATTTTCGAGATAACCATGGCCTAAGGGACCCCCTGCAAGTAGACAAAATACACAACATATTTACAAAATTTCAATGAGGCGGGCATGTCCCGTGCTCGTGATGATATGGCTAGTTAAAAAAATTGATAGATACATGTGTTGTCTGTGTCACTACTGTGGTAGTGATGCTGGTGGTTTTTGACGACGACTGCTGACGCCCTCAAGGGCGTTTTTTCTTTGACGATAGGTGGAATGTGGTACCCATATGCGTAGTCTTGGTATGGCATATTATTGTGCAATGTACACATATGTATTGGCTGGGACCTTCCCGTGTAAGTATTGTTGTCAGAGACGCTTATAACGGCACGGGTCTTCGACGGATCTTGATTAAAGTGCAATGGTTGTAAGGTACGATACCATCGTGACATGAAAGCTTTTGCTATAGTCGAATGTCAAGAGGATCGATGACATCTATGGACAATGATGTATCACATAGTGCCACCCGAGGATTACCCTTTGCATTGGGAGGGGTCATCCAAGGTACCGCTTCCTTTTTGGAAAAGAGGTGTTGAGGTCGACAAAAAGGAAGCCTTAACCGAACCATGATGGGTTTAACATAGGCATGTTGGTGAGTGGTAGTTGAAAACGGATGATGGGGATTCAGTGGCTTGAGGTTGAAGTATACTTGAGCAGCTTGGTAGTAGTCATAGGTATTTTTGAAGGGAAAAATCCTTGGAGTTGGTATGACTTCCAGGATGGGTATGAACCGGCTATGAATGTTGTAATGGTGCGTGCATGGGGGGGGGGGGGGTGAATTAATTCGACCAAGGGGGATGGGGGACTATTTCCATGGGAGGAAAGGTGAAATATGAGGGCAAAGTGGCAAAGGGCATCATTTGTGGTCTTTGTACACTTACCAAAAGAATAAAATTATGGGGTTTGGTTTGTACAAAACACAGAGACGGGTATCCCAAAACATGAAAGAGGGTCCCTCACTGAAGGTGTGAGGACGGTGTTTTTCTGAGGGTAGGGGTCCCATTGGTTGGTCTTATGTGTGGGGTTGATGAAGCAAAAGATGTCGTAGATGGGTTTATATTGATGGAGGTATGGTGAGCCAAATGCGGTGCGCGGAGGTGCACTTTCATTCTACTTGTACAACCCGATCGTCTGAGAAGGGGGTTGAGTTTAAATGGTGAACTTGACCTTATGCATGATATGTGGATGGGCATGATGTTGAGATTCAACAAAATGATGAGCTTAGTGAAAAGAGTCACCTTCACTAAGTGGGCCCGCAGGCTATTTTTGGCGCAAAGTCTATTTTTAGACATGTCGATCATATTCTATGAGTTGTAGGATGCTATTTGTGGATGGTTGGTCAAGTTAGAAAAATAGATGGACTTCTATTTTTAGACATATTGGGCAGAATCTATTTTTAGATTTCCAGTCTAAAAATAGATATGTCGACTATTATTAGCTCTTAATAATATTTGGACTCTAAACATTATCTTATTCTCTTGGAGCACTTCAGTTAAGTGCACAAATGTGGCACAACAGCTAACAGAAGGAATTACGCTATTCCTGAGATTTTACTAGAGCTAATGCATGAGGACTTCAGTTAGAACTCATGTGACAGAGTTTGGTGGAGTTATAGAAGTAGTTGATGGAGTTGTATTCAGTTTAACTCAGTTAGACTCAATTGAGCTAGTTGTATCTAGTCTAACTGATTGATACACTAGTGAGAGTGGTGTGAATTAATTAATAATTAATTCACTAAATATTAACTCATTAATCAACTGAATAATACATCAGTTAACTACATTGCATGGACAGTTCAATGGAGACCAATGGAGAGATAGGTGAAAGGGAAAGATAGACTATCAGTTGTGACTATAGTGATGCATTGATTGCATCCCACACTCAGTGGAGATGCCAATGAGGATTGAATAGTGCAAGCTAGGTGGATTCGAGTTCATTCAGAGCCATTCTTTAGCAGGGATTGTGCGATGAGAGTAGGCAATTAGTGAGATCGGTGCATGGATTTGCAAGATCGGGCCTGATTAGTGTGTAGCGATTGTATTGTACTGAGAGCTTGACATGTTCAGATTTGTATGAGGATTGTTACATGATATCTATGAAATATATTATATACAGATAGTTGGGGTTTTCAGCTTCAGGCTTTCCCGTGAAAACAACTGTGTTAATGTGTGTGAATATTTATGCTTTCATGTGTGCATTGCAATTGATTTAATTTACGCATGTGATGATCAATGGTGGAATAGATTCTGTATTGTGCATGAAGTTAAAATAGTGTGTGATCAGGAGAATATTGGATATATAACACATAATTTATAAAATTTCTACATGGTATCAGAGCAGTTGATCATTGGAGCAGATTGCAATTATTGAAGCGGTTGAGTTTTGTGCTGGTGGAATTCGAATTTGTTGCAGTGTTTTCTTGGTGTCGAAGTTGAGCATTCATTGAAATTTATTTCAACAGATTGCGATTGGAGTATGCTCTTGATGGAAGCTTGAATTATATTTCATGGAAGGAGAGGATGGAGCTGGTGCTGGATGACTTTGGGTTGAAGGAGTTCATAGATATAGAAATTCCAAAACCTACTTCTAGCGATGCTGCCGTACTTGACACATGGCAAAAGAAGACAACAAAATGTCGAAGGATTCTGTTGGAAGGTGTGAAGGATCACATAGTGTCCAACCTTCATGGTAAAGCTTCTCCATTCTTGATGTGGAAAGATTTGACAGACTTGTTCCAAAGCAAGAGTGACCAGAGGAAGTTGGCGCTCAAAGATAAACTCAGGAAAATAAAAATGGAGAAAGGCGAAAGTATACCCAAGTACCTTACGAAGTTTTTCCAGTACAGGGATGAGCTGGGAAGAGTGGGGGTTAATGTATATGAAGAGGACTTGGTGAGATTGGCTCTCCTTGGGCTTTCGAAGAGTTGGCATTCCTATGAGGACTCTGTCAATGGTCGGGAGAAACTGCCAGGATGGGAGCGACTTTGGTCGGATCTTGTGCAGGAGGAGATAAGGTGGAGTACCAGGGATGGATCTTCATCGAAGAATGAAGATGAAGAAAATTTTGCTTTGGCTGCCAAAGTAAGGAAGAGGAAGGGAAAGAAAAATCCTTCTCAATCCGGTGCGAAAAGCAAGAAGCAGGACATGTCCAAGGTGAAGTGCTTTCATTGTCACCAACACGGACATTACGCCACTAATTGTCCACAGAAGAAGAAAAATAAGCAGGTTGCTGGATCTGCAGCTGGAGAGGCCTTAGCCTCGCAGTTTGAGCTGGATTTTTCACTAATCGCATGCTTGGTTTCAAGTGTGATGGGATCAGTGTGGTTTCTGGACAGTGGTGCGTCTTTTCACATGACAGGAGATCGAGATTTGTTTACTGATCTGGATGAGAAAGATCTTGGAGTGCACATCGATATGGGCGATGATGGTAGATACAGTGCGACCGGTATCGGTACCATTTCCTTTGAGAGGGAGTCTGGTAAACCCTTCGTATTGAAGGAAGTGATGCATGTTCCAGGATTGAAGAAGAATCTTATCTCTGTGGCGATGTTGGAAGAAAAGGGATATGATGTTGTTTTTAGCGAGGGAAAGGCTTTCTTGCACAGTAAAGAAACTGGTGAAACCCAGAGGATAGGGATTCAAGTTAAGAACCTTTATCAATTGCAGGTAGATGGTTTCACAATAATGGCAGGTAAAGTAGAAGGAGTGGTGAGCCGAAATGAGGGCGAATTGTGGCACAAGAGATTGGGCCATATTCACCATGGCACTTTGAAAATTTTGCAGCATATTTCAATCGGGCTTCCCAAGGGTACACTTCCGCAGTCATATCAGTGCAAGAGATATACTTTGGGGAAATTTGTGAAGACCAATTTTCATGAGAAGGATAGTCGCGCCACGACGATCCTTGATAGAATTCACACAGACGTGTGTGGACCTTTCTCAGTAGCTTAGACAACAAAGCATGGGAATTATGTGATATTTGTTGATGACTTTTCTCGTAAGTGTTGGATCTTTTTCATGCAGAAGAAGAGAGAGACATACTCAAAGTTTTGTGAGTTCAAGGCACTGGTTGAGAAAGAGTCGGGGAAGCAGGTGAAGGCTCTCAGGAGCGATAATGGTGGTGAATTCATCTCTGGCAAATTCAAGGACTTTTGCAGCGCAGAAGGAATTCGAAGAGAGCTCATAGCACCTCATAAACCACAGTAGAATGGGGTTGCTGAGTGAAAGAACAGAACGATCGTGGGTGCTGCACAGGCGATGTTGCATGATCAGGGACTTCCCATACACTTGTGGGCTGAGGCATGCAATACTACAGTATATGTGCAAAACCATTGTCCTCACAGGATACTTGGCATGAGTACACCCGAGGAGGCGTTTTCTGGTAAGAGGCCTGATATTTCCCATTTGAGGATTTTTGGTTCACCTGTTTACATTCATGTGACGAAGGATGCCAGGAAGAAGTTGGAGCCGACTGCAGAGGTTGGGATATTTGTAGGGTACACTGATACACCCCACAACTATCATGTGTATTTTCCAGACAGTCGGAAGACTGTTGTGCGATGGGATATCAAATTTCATGAGGAGAAAGCCATGAAGTTGTCACTTGAGAGGGAGCTACACTTGCATGCAGATGAAGAGCTATTAGTTCCTAAGGATGAGCCACAAGAGGAGGATCATGGAGTGGAAGAAACCACTCATGCAGCACCAAAAATCAGAGGGCGGAAGCACACTATAGAAGTTGAGTGACTGAATCTTGATGCAGTGCAAAATGTAGGAGCACCTACATCACAGCGCAGACAGAGACAGTCACCTGACCGATTTACTGGATACATGGCTCTGATGAGCAAGTGTATCGTGACAGAACCATCCTCTTTCGAGGAAGCTGTGGAGGACCCTGCATGGGTAGATGCCATGGTGGAAGAGTATGATTTGATTGTCAGAAACAGTGCATGGGAGATTGTCCCAAGGCCAGAAGGGAAATCAATGGTAGGTTCGAGATGGATCTACAAAGTGAAGCAAGCTGCTGATGGGAGCATAGAGAAGTACAAGGAAATATTTGTTGCCCGGGGCTTCTCACAGATCGAGGGGATCGACTATGAAGAAACCTTTCCACTTGTATCAAGGTATTCTTTCATATGGACCATCCTCGCTCTCTCAGAGCAGATGGGTTGGCACATTCATCAAATGGATATGAATACTATGTTCCTCAATGGAGTCATTGAGGGGGAGGTGTACATAGAGTAGCCTGAAGGTTTCAAAATCTTCAGCAGCGAGTCGCATGTGTGCAGGCTCAAAAGAGCATTGTATGGGCTGAAACAAGCACCTCGTGCTTGGTACACACTGATATACAGTTATTTCTTGAGACTTGGATTCTCGAAGTGAGGTGGATGCAAGCCTGTACCAAATTTTGGTGGAGGGTAAGCTTTTAATCATTGTTATTTATGTTGATGATTTAATACGAACGGGTGATGAGAAGTTGATACACTCATGCAAGGCAGATCTTGCAAAGGAGTTTGAGATGAAGGACTTGGGCCTCCTTCATTATTTCCTGGGATTAAAAATTTGGCAGTAGAAGGATGGAATTTTGTGTCTCAAGGAAAGTATGCCTGGGATATATGGGAGAAGTTCAACATGCAAGGTTGCAAGCCTATCAACACTCCTCTTCTTGGTGGTTGGAGGAAAGAGGATGCTACATCGATAGAGGTAGTGGATGCCACTGTTTATCGATAGTTGGTTGGTTCGCTCATGTATCTAGTTAATACACGATCGAACATATGCTATGCTGTTAACCAGCTTTCAAAGATATGGTTAAGCCTACCAAGCTCTTTTGAAAGGTAGGAAAACATGTCCTGAGGTATCTCAGGGGCACATCGGGATATGGATTATGGTACAGATAGTCGGATGAGGTGACGCTGGGTGGCTTCACGGATGTAGATTGGGCAGGGAGCCCAACGGACAGAAAGAGCACATTTGGAGGGATTTTTAGTATCAGGTCTACAGCAGTTTCTTGGTACAACAGGAAACAGAGATCTGTGGCACTCAGTTCATAGGAGGCTGAGTACATGGCAGCAAGTTTGGCTGCATGCGAGGCTATATGGATGAGGAAGTTCATGGTTGGGTTGTTTGGTTCACACTTAGATCCTACTGTGATATATTGTGATAATCAGAGTTGCATTAAACTCTAGGTTAATCCAGTATTTCATGATAGATCTAAAAATATTGACATTCGATACCATCATATCAGATATTATGTGCAGCGAAAGATCATGTTGCTTTCTTACATTCCTACGGAGGATCAGGATGCAGATATTCTGACGAAGGCACTTAATAAGAGAAAATTTGAATACAATAGAGGCAGGATTGAGGTGGTATATAATCCCTTTCTTGTTGAGAGGTAGTGTTTATATTCAACAAGATGATGAGCTTAGTGAAAAGAGTCGCCTTCACTAAGTGGGCCCGCAGGCTATTTTTGGCGCAAAGTCCATTTTTAGACTATGTCTATTTTTATACATGTCGATCATATTCTATGATTTTCAGGATGCTATTTGTGGATGGTTGGTCAAGTTGGAAAATAAGATGGACTTCTATTTTTAGACATATTGGAAGGAATCTATTTTTAGATTTCCGGTCTAAAAATACATATGTTGAATATTATTAGCTCTTAATAATATTTGGACTCTAAACATTATCTTATTCTCTTGGAGCACTTTAGTTAAGTGCACAGATGTGGCACAACAGCTGACAAAAAGAATTAGGCTATTCCTTAGGGTTTAATAGAGCTAATGCATGAGGACTTCAGTTATAACTCATGTGACAGAGTTTGGTGGAGTTATAGAAGTAGTTGATGGAGTTGTGTTCATTTTAACTCAGTTAGACTCAGTTGAGCTAGTTGTATCTAGTCTAACTGATTGATACACTAGTGAGAGTGGTGTGAATTAATTAATAATTAATTCACTAAATAATAACTAAACTGAAGAATACATCAGTTAACTACAGTGCATGGACAGTTTCAGTGGAGACCAGTGGAGAGATAGGTGAAGGGAAAGATAGACTATCAGTTGTGACTATAGTGATGCATTGATTGCATCCAACACTCAGTGGAGATGCCAATGAGAATTTTGCGGTGCAAGCCAGGTGGATTAGAGTTCATTCAGAGCCATTCTTCAGCAGGGATTGCACAGTAGAGGTGGGCTAGCAGGTGGGAGAGATCGGTGTATGGATTTGCTAGATCGGGCCTGATTAGTGTGTAGCGATTGTATTGTACTGAGAGCTTGATATGATTAGCTTTGTATGAGGATTTTTACATGATCTCTATGACATATCTTGTATACAGATAGCTGAGGTTTTTAGCTTCAGGCTTTCCCGTTAAATCACTGTGTTAATGTGTGTGAATTTTTATGGTTTCATGTATGCATTGCAATTGATTTAATTTCTGCATGTGATGATCAACGGTGGAATAGATTCTGTATTGTGCATGAAGTTAAATAGAGTGTGATCAGGAGAATCTTGGATATATAACACATAATTTATATAATTTCTACACGTGAGGTGCTTCCCGGACTAAAATGGTATGTCCATGGCATCACTTGTGGGGCGATATATGGTCTACTTTGGATGACGATCGCCATGGAGGGAAGGCTCTACCGACCATCACGGGCGTTTATCATATGTAGGGTGAGGTGGTGATAAATGTGGTCGGGTATGAGGACCCTATGGTTTATTTCTCATGGGGAAATGATGTCAAGATATGCAAAGTTCTCTGGGACTCTATCATGCTGAGGGTAGAATGATACCTACTCCGGAACTTTTGATGGATGGTGCTGTGAACGGTTTATGGGTTCTTCCTGCAAAAAACGAAAACCTCAAGTGAAAGCATCTTCTTTTCATCCAATATTATTGAAAAACATGAATTTTGGAAAGGAAGATGAGAGGGTGCATACCTGCCGGCACTTGAAAAAATATTTTTCCGGAAAGCGAATGTGGGGAATCTCTTTTGTTCATCATGGTATATTGATGATGGTACAACTTACGATATGCAGAACAGATCTTCTGATCTCCTGTTATGGACCTCCGAAATTCTGGAAAAGGGTGATAAATATGGGATTATGGCCCTAATCCTATTCATTTGTACTTGCTGAATTTTGGGAGATCAGAGGTGATTGTAAAGCCTTTCTTGTCGTTGTGTGGGTCGGCACATTGTGCGGGATTAGCGATATTCTGAGGTAACTTCCATGATGTCCTGCATTTCAATTTTTTCGATTTGAGTGATGCGGGGGCCATAAAAATTGGGTTTGTCGGCCTCAGGGGATTTTTCCGAGATTCGCGGGTGATCTAGAGAAGAGTGCCCCCACCTTTCCGGTACAACGGTACGAAGGTGCATTGTTCCTTCAGCACTGCGCTGAGGCACACACAGCGAGCAAAGCAGTGCACAGGGTAGGGTTTTTGTAAAAACTTGGGTTTTTGTTGTCCCTTTTAATTTTTCTCCTCTATACTGATGGGTGCTTGTTGCTTGGTAGGTTGGTGTGGAGAGAACGATATTGGCCCGAGATCCAGACTGCTTTGGCTGCTGATGCTGGGGCGCGCCGTCAGTTGGTCGCATGGGGCCTTCTGAAATTTTCTGAAAACGAGTTCCTTCGGTTGCACAACCGATTGTTACATTATTACCTTTGAGGCACTCGATGAGTATATAGGGATGTGTAGATGTAACGTGTGTAATGTAAAATTTTGATATGTTGGGCCCAATATATAGAGATGTGTAGATGTAATGTGTGTAATGAAAACTTTTGATATGTCTGGCCCAATATATAGAGATGTATAGATGTAATGTGTGTAATGTAAACTTTTGATATGTTAGAGTGTATATAGATTTGTAGATGTCATGTGAGTAATGTAAACTTTTGATATATTTACCACTTTAATACCATGGGAAGAATACCATGGGCCAAATACCATATTTATAAAAGAGGTATCGTAAATAAACAAACTATAAATAAACCATATATATGGTAAATAAATAAAAAGGATTTTTATATTTACTCCATAATCCTATTTATATTTATGAACATCAAAAAGTGGTTTTATTTAGGTGAATCCTGAGCTAAATACCATGGGCCAAATAATTATTAGTACATGCCAAAAAAACATTATTAAATCTAATATTGATATTAATATTATTATTAATTCTAATATCACATTATTATATTATAATATTAATATTATTAAATTTAATTAATGTAAACTTTTGATATGTCCGAGTGTATAGAAATGTACCACTTTAATACCATGGGCCAAATACCATATTTATAAAAGAGGTATGGTAAATAAATAGAATATAAATAAATCATAGGTATGGTAAATAAATAAAACGTCTTTTTATATTTACTCCATAATCCTATTTATATTTAGGAACACTCAAAAAGTGGTTTTATTAGGTGAATCGTCAGCTAAATACCATGGGCCAAATTAAAGTACACTATATGCATTGCCTATCTCAGGTAACAATAAACATGTAAACGTAAATGTAAAAATAATGTTTAATAATTAACATTTAAATTTTAATCTAATTAATCTAATGTTGGCCCTAATGAAAATTCACTTCTCTCCCTACATATATAAATTTAACACAGTGGGCCAAATACCAGATTTTTCTATTTCTCTTCCATTTTATATTGGAGGGAAAAAAGAGAGAGGAGGAAAGAGGGAGGGAGATATAAGGAGCGATGGAAGGATGGAGAGATGGAGTTGGAGGGGGAGAGAGGGAGGGAAGAAGGAATACATAGAGAGTGAGAAGTGGAGAGAGAGATGAAGTGACAAGGGAGATCTGGAGAGAGTGTGTATATGTTTTGGGGTGAGATAGAGATAAAGAAGGAGATATGGAGAGAAGGAGAGAGGGAGGGATATAGTAACATAGTTGGAGGGTGAAGAGAGGGAGATATATATGTGGGAAAGAAATGGAGAGAGAAGAAGGAAGAGGGAGGATGTGAGAGAGTGAAGAGACGGAGGAAAAGAGAGATGTAGTTCTTGGGGGAGATAGGGAAGTAGATGGTGATTTATAATCCTATTTGATTTCTTGCACTAGATGCATTTATTTCAGTGTATAGGAGGAGAGATAGAGGGAAAGAGAGATGTAGTTGGAGGGGGGAGATAGGGAAGATGCTTTCTTGCACTCGATGCATTGATTTCAGTGTGGATGGTGATTTATAATCCTATTTTTCTTGCACTATATGCATTGATTTTAGTGTAGATGTTGAGAGAGAGAGAGAGAGAGAGAGAGAGAGAGTAACATAGTTGGAGGGTGAAGAGAGAGGGAGATATATATGTGGGAAATAAATGGAGAGAAAGGAACGAAGAGGGAGGATGTGAGAGAGTGGATAGATGGAGGCAAAGAGAGATGTAGTTCGAGGGGGGAGATAGGGGAGTAGATGGTGATTTATAATCCTATTTGATTGCTTGCACTAGATGCATTGATATCGGTGTAGATGTTGGTTTCTAATATTATTTTATCACTTGCACTAGATCCATTGATTTCAATATAGATGTTGATTTCTAATCTTATTTGATTACCTGCATTAGATGCATTGATCTCAGTGTAGATGTTTTTTTGTAATCTTATTTGATTGTTTACATTAGGTGCATTGATTTCAGTGTTGAAGTTGATTTCTGATTTGATATAATTGGATGTACATTAATTTTAAAGTGACCAGATTAAGATTGTGCATTGATTTCAGTTTAAGAACACAAAATTATTAACAATGTACATTAATATGATGATTTATAATCCTATTTGATTGCTTACACTAGATGCATTGATATCAGTGTAGATGTTGGTTTCTAATCTTATTTTCTTACTTGCACTAGATGCATTGATTTCAGTGTAAATACAGATAATATCAAACTTTGGATCCAGAGTAATGTATTTACATAGGGAGCAAGAAGTGGAGAGAGAGAGGGAGTGACAAGGGAGAAATAGAGGAGTATGTGTATGTTTGGGGGTGAGATAAAGAGAAAAATAAGGAGAGATGGAGGGAATGGGGGGAGAATGAGAGAGGGAAGGATATAGTAACATAGTTGGAGGGTGAAGAGAGGGAGAGAGAGGGAGATATAGAGAGAGATAGATGTGGGAGAGAAAGGGATAGAGGGGAAGGAAGAGAGAGAGGATGTGAGAGAGTGGAGAGAGGGAGGGAAAGAGAGATGGATTTGGAGGGGGGAGAGAGGGAAGATATTTCTTGTACTCGATGCATTGATTTCAGTGTGGATGGTGATTTCTAATCCTATTTTTCTTGCACCATATGCATTGATTTTAGTGTAGATGTTGAGAGAGAGAGAGAGTGTGTGTGTGTGTGTTGGGGGAGGAAAGAGGATTTGAAGGCAAAGAGAGAGAGAGAGAGAGAGAGATAATTGGGAGATAATTGGGTTGCAAAGAGAGAGAGAGAGAGGAAAAGATAGAGGAAGGTAGGAGAGGAAGGACAAGAGAGAGGACATGAGAGAGAGGAAGAGAGTTATGGGGGAAGAGATAAAATTGGAAGGAAATGAAAGAGAGAGAGAGAGAGGGGGGGGGGGGGGAGAGAGAGGAAGGAGGAGAGAGGGAGGGAGATGGAAGGATGGAGAGATGGAGTTAGATGGGAAGAGAGGAAGGGAAGAAGGATTACATAGAGAGTGAGAAGGGGAGAGAGAGATGAAGTGACAAGGGAGATATGGAGAGAGTGTGTATATGTTTTGGGGTGAGATAAAGAGATAAAGAAGGAGATATGGAGAGAAGGAGAGAGCGAGGAATATAGTAACATAGTTGGAGGGTGAAGAGAGAGGGAGATATATATGTGGGAAATAAATAGAGAGAGAGGAAGGAAGAGGGAGGATGTGAGAGAGTGGAGAGATGGAGGGAAAGAGAGATGTAGTTTGAGGGGGGAGATAGGGAATTAGATGGTGATTTATAATCCTATTTGATTGCTTGCACTAGATGCATTAATTTCAGTGTAGATGTTGATTTTAGTGTAGAGGAGGAGAGATGGAGGGAAAGAGAGATGTAGTTGGAGGGGGGAGAGAGGGAAGATGATTTCTTGCACTTGATGCATTGATTTCAATGTGGATGGTGATTTCTAATCCTATTTTTCTTGCACTATATACATTGATTTTAGTGTAGATGTTGAGAGAGAGAGAGAGAGAGAGAGAGAGAGAGAGAGAGAGAGAGTAACATAGTTGGAGGGTGAAGAGAGAGAGATATATATATGTGGGAAAGAAATGGAGAGAGAGGAAGGAAGAGGGAGGATGTGAGAGAGTGGAGAGATGGAGGGAAAGAGAGAAGTAGTTCAAGGGGGAGATAGGGAAGTAGAGGGTGATTTATAATCCTATTTGATTGCTTGCACTAGATGCATTGATATTAGTGTAGATATTTGTTTCTAATCCTATTTTATTACTTGCACTATATCCATTGATTTCAATATAGATGTTGATTTCTAATCTTATTTGATTACCTACATTAAATGCATTGACCTCAGTGTATATGTTGTTTTGTAATCTTATTTGATTGTTTGTATTAGGTGCATTGATTTCAATGTAGACGTTGATTTCTGATTTGATGTACATTGATGGTACATTAATTTTAAAGTGACTGGATTAAGATTGTGCATTGATTTCAGCGTAAGCACACAAAATTATTAACAATGTAAATTAATATTTGTGTTATAGTAAATCAACCTATTAATATTGAAAAACAAGAGAGACAATGTATGATGTTTAGTACAATAGTTCAAGCTAAATATTTAAATGGTTTATTATTTCAATTGTCCTTTTCATATAATCGATATGAAAAGTTGACAAAACTATCAAGGGTGACAATAAGAATAGAAAAAGAAAATAATTTGAGATTGATCACAATGAAGACTATTTGTAATTGACTACATTCTTATTATTTTCATTTTCTATCATTCAACACTATTACATTGTCACTTTGCATTCAAAAAATTATTTCGTCATTAAATTTATTAACAATATTTATCATCTCAAAAAAATGAGGTAACTAAGAAAATTTTAAAATTAAAATGACCAGATAAATATACATATTTAGCATATATAAAATTATTATATTTATATTATTTGTATTTACATATTATTGATAAAATTAATCATATTTTTGATAGATTTTCCTTGGCTGCACACAACTGAAACCAGCCTAGATCCATCTTAACTCTGGATCTATCAAGCGCCGAGAGGGATCAAATCTCTCGAGGTGCAAACCTTTCCTCAAGTTTTGCACTAAAAAAAAGAGGTTTGCACCTCTAGAGATTTGATCCCTCTCGACGATTGATAGATCCAGAGTTAAGATGGATCTAGGATGGTATCATACAGTATTGGCGCAGGAGGCGCAACATGTTTGTCTTGAGGGGGACGAACTTGATTATCCGTCCAGAGACGGATATATACTTTGTGACTGGATTACTACCTCAGGGCGAGGCGCTGAGGTATCCACTTCCTGCTGGACGAGTGAACCTGGACAGGTTCCAGAGGAGGAATTGTGGTGGTGCGCCTCTTACTGAGGGGGGCATCAATATTGCATCAGTGACAGATGTGGCCAAATGATGTGCTCTGGCCATTATTGTGCGACTAGCGGAGTCGTTTGCACCTCATCGGGCATCGGGCCCACAGGTGAGAGTTTTACGCCGTTTGAGGAACGGGCATTTTTTTTTATTTTTCCCGCTTCTGCTTTGATGGTATGATGTCGCAACTGAACAGGGTCCAACATGGATCCAAATCATTTGCGTACGCTAGCATCTTATGCAGCATTATGTACGAGAGGGTCGTGCTGGTGAGGCTCGTGGTGGTTGTGCCTATTGGGGGGCCGAGGGAGCCACGCATGAGGAGGTGGGCTCCTGTGATGCCACGCGGCAGTGGTGGCATGGTGGGTCGTTATTGGAACAATACGACAAAGGCCTGGTTTGAGGTCAATCCGTAGATGTTTTTGCCATACCCGTACGCGGGGATGGACTTTCAAGGTGATCCAAATATTGGTCTCCCTTTCGGTTATGTTTGGGGTCCCGCAGGTATGTGCTATATTTCTGCATTTACTCTAGTTTTTGTATACTTGAGTGCTTTTTATTGACACTGACATTATTTTGGTTACTCGTGCAGATGTTGGTGAGGTGGGACATCTAGTGGCCCGACTGGTGGGTCACGATCCTCTACCACGACCCCCGGGTGGTCGGGGAGGAGGTGTCGTAGGTGGATCAGGCAAGGGTGCCAGTGGACCTAGCGGGGATGGTGTTGGACCTTCTGGTGAGGGTAGCAGCTTGGTTGCAGTTGAGGTAGTAGCTGAGAGAGCTCATGCGAATGCGGCTGAGGCGCGCATCGCAGTACTTATGGCTCAGGTGGCCGCTCTAGAGGACTTCCAAGGTCGAGTAGACCATTTGACCCACGGGGTGCCTGCCCGAGGTTTTATGGATGATCTTGAGGAGGTTTGGCTATAGAAGGTGATGGCTCGCGAGAGGGAGTACCAACCCACTCTACGACGGGTAGTTGTTGTAGTGGTGACAACAGTGCCAGTGTTGGCTCCAGGAGCAGTGGTGGGCCCAGGTGCTCCTCTTGAGGGGGCACCCCCTTAGAGTATATTTGTACATAGGGAAAGCACCCGTTATGAGGATGCTTCCCTTATTTTTGATGACCGTTGTATTTTTGGGCTGGCCTATGGGCCAATGATACTATTTTTGTACTCTGATACACATATTTTTGATATATATATGAGAGATCTTTTTTGCGGCTCTACATGGTGTGCTATCTATTTCGGTTTGTGCATTTTGTGTTATGTTGATGGATATATATGTTTTTGGTTTTTTCTGTATGGTGGTTTATTCGCGATGCATTCCAGTCTAGGATATTTTTAGCTATGCGATTAGTTGTTTGGTTTTGATCCCTTGATACAAGTGACAATGTAATGTAATCAAACTGTCTACTTAATCTTGGCACGCAAATATTTTATAAATAGGTTTGTGTCTCTGGTTTCAAATGTTTGGTTTAACTGTGATACCACTAACTGGGATTCTAGGTAGACATGCATATGGCAGTGCCCTGATGGAGGGCCTCGCACATAAGTCTGATAATAGTGTCATATTCTGCCTAATTGTTGGTTATTGATCTGATGCACACATCGTTTGAACACAGTGGTGATCGGTCAGGGTAGTAGATGACCCAGGCGACTACAGCTAAGTTTTGAGACCATCGCAATGCTCCATCAGCAAATCCGAAATAGGGTTCAAGTTGGTGATCCATGGTGATATTTTGAGCATGTTTAGGTTTTTGGGTCAAAAATATTTTGGTATTGATATTTTTGTGTACTCTAACTCTAGGGGATAAGGGATATAGGGGCCCTTATGGGTAGAATTTATTGAGGTAAAGGCCGTTGACGGGGTTATTGAGGTAGGTCCCGTCCGGTTCCGTCAAGATGTATGCCCCCTAACGGAGACAATGTTTGATGATATAGGGCCCTTTCCACAAGGTTTCAAACTTTCCTGGCCCTAAGGCTTCTTTTGCGACATCATAGTGAAGGACTATCTCTCCCTTGGTAAATGAGCGAGGGGTGATGTGGTAGTTGAATGATGCTTTTACCCTTTTTTTATGGGCCTCATTGTGTTGCAGCGATTGTCGCCTGTTTTCGTCAACTAGCTCTAGTTGTACTAAGCGTTGTTCTAGAGGCTGGGTGTCATCAAGGAGTTCGATGGTGATATGAAAGTTTGGGATCTCGCGGAAATCTATGCAAAGGCGTAACGTGCCTTGGTCTTTTGTGACAGGAACAAAGCAGAATTCCTATGACAAGGAGGTGGTTGAAATCCTGTTTTGGGCGTGTGACGACACAAGCCGTATGTGATGAATTGTGCCACTACCATGTGGTGGGGGAAGGATCTCAGTCATGGAGTCTTGTGTGAGCCTAAGGTTGGATTTCCCACTAGGATAGTCAATTTTCGGTAGGTGGAAGTTATTTTTATTACAGAGGTGCCTGAATTTTTGTAGCAGCGATCATTCCTCCGGCGCATCATTATGACTGGTGCAAATGGTGCAGGGTATCAAAGCGTTGACTGAGTAGATAGTGTGAGATTCTACACTACTCGATGTTCCAGATGTGGACGCTTGGAAAGGGTTGGTTGCAGACGAGGTCGTCTTCTGTTTCCATTTTTGCGTCGTAGGTTGAGACTTGCCTCCCTTTTTGGTGGGTGGTTGACTTAATGCTGCTCTACCTGCTCTCAGCTTGGGGAGATGCGTGCACTTAAATGTATGATGAAAGTGTGAGAAAATTCAGCAGTAAGTGCGTGTGATCTTCTCTTGATTAGAGAGAAGTCTTTGAGGAATAGGCGAGATTATGCGGAGACTATTTGCAAGGGGTTTGAGTTCTCTGCATTGGTTGATTCGATGATCGTTTAGATCACATAGGCTGCATGTTATCCTAGGCTTAGTCTGGGGTATACATGGTTGGTGTGTGGTCTTATCAGGCTTGACACACCACTACGGTAGTGGGTACATTGAATCAGTGATGTATCGTTTATGCCATTCTTGGAGATCGCTCATCCTCTTTTCTACGACATTAATCATGTCGATAGTGGGACGTGTTGTGTAGATTAATCCGTCTTGCGGACAAGACCGATCTCTCTAGTACTAAAAGTAACTAGCAACAAATAGCCAATTATACTAATCTCTCTCTAAGCATACAAGATTCATAAAAATGCTATATAGGTGTAAGGCCTACCTTATGTCCAGCGCTTGCTTGATCTCGTTGAAGTCCCTCGTGCACTGAAGGAATGTTCCTCAATAAATCTGCAGTCACAAACAAGCAAAAAGATTACATAGTACCTGTATAGACATTATTATAAACCATACTCATCATAATGATCAAGGAATTTATGAAATAAACCATGAATAGACAGTTTAATGAGAGAAATGAGTATATTTGTATTAACTTCAAATAAAAGAAAACCTTTACAACCTGTGTCTTGATGTCGTGCAGGTCCTCCTGGGGTCCGAAGCAAGAATCTCTTCTAATTTGACAAGCATTGCACTCTTTGAACCAATACCAATAGAGGTGAGTGATTTAACCTCACAGAAAGTCTTAGTTAACTGAGTCTGAATCTCAAAAACATTTAACCTCAAATATCTTAAATCTTGAACTCCCTTTTAGGCTACCCAAGGCCTCTTTTTATAGTGGAAAAGAGGAGGTTTTATGTTCCAAATATGAAGGGATAGAATCCTCTTTCAAAGGGATTAGCTCCTTACATCAAGGGGTTAGCTCCATTAAGTGAGGGATGCATGAACCTTCTCAAAGCGTATCCATTCCCGAAAATTCCCATCTATAATCTTCTAGAATTCATCTGAAATCAAATTTTTATCTTTACTTTCTCACCTTTTTGAGTTTTACAGAGGTCCGCACCCATAACACAAAGAATGTGCAGTATGGTTCTGCAGGAAAGCTGAACTTTAGGTGCGGGACCGTAGGCAATGAATAGAGAAAGTGCGATACCAATGTTTAGGGGATTTTTAGGAACTTTTCTCTGATTTTGAAAGCTTGACATGAGGAACTGATATGTTAGACTTGCAAAAGGAGGAATTATGAGTAATAATGAGCTCATACTCATAGAAAAATGTCAGGATGACAGTTTTTAGTGTAACAAATTGCCCCCTAAAGCGCAAAGTCTGGAATAGATGAAGCTGAAGTCTGTCATATATGAAGAGTGCAGTACTTTATCATTTCAAAGATCATCCTGTGGACACCACAGTCGGAACCTGTAAAAACATTCAATGCAAAATATATACATATATATGTCATCACTGAGGTAGGCATTCCCATACTCAGATTAAAACTAACTAGAAACTAACTCAAATCGTTCTGATACAGGAATGATTTTAATATTACATCAATAGTGTAGACACAGCATGGGCGCAGCCATCTATAATGAATAGTCTACTGTATAATAATAAAATTCCTCGCAGCCTGGATGGTGGAAACTAGATCCAGGGTCTTGATTTCCGCATCTCGAACTAGTACGATTCTATCCATGTGAATAAATGTGTTGAAGTCGAACATGGTAGAAACCACTTGATTACCAATCAATGATGTGAACTGTTAACAAGTGTGAGAGAAACCACCAGTAATGTCAATGGCTCTCAAAGTACCCAGTACAATCCATGAAATGTGAATGAATGAGCTGAAGTCGAACATCTCACGGAATCATTCGATTGAAGGTCAATGATGCAACCTGTCGTCGAAGGCGAGAAACCTGCCATTGAGGCATGCAGATTTCAAAGTACTGACAATTTCTGGATCAACTTCCTAGATAATGTGTTGATGTCGATAGAAAGTGATCTGTCATAGGAAAGCCCACAACACGAAATCATAGATCAAGTTTTGAAAATATATTGGCAAGGACTGACTCAGGGATGGTCAAAAATGGATGACAGATATTTTGCAGATGAATGGTTTATTTGAACTGTCCTCTTGAACACATAACGACACTGCAGATGGTTTGGTAACAATTGACCCAAAGCTAATACCCAGAAACCGGCTGAAGACTTTCAATGTGGTTTGATTAACTGTTAGGCAAAGGATTTTCCAACCCAGGTGAATGAAAGTGTCGTGTTCAAGAGTGGTTGACTGAGTTTTCGAAAAATTTAAAATACAACAAACACGCCCATTTTTCTCTCTTTTTCCCCCACCATTTCTGGCAAGTACCTCTTTATTTTTGACAAGCTTGAGGAGGATAACATTTGCTTGGTTATAAGCTCATCCTTCAGATGAGTCCAAATTAGTTTAAAATTCGAACCCTAAGAAGGAGTGGTTCGTTCCTGTTGAAAATTAAACAGGTCCTTTACTGTTAAGTTTTAACGAGTCCAGTATAGGAGAAACTCGGTGTTTTTCAGTTTTAGGGAGTTAGAAGAAAAACTTAAGAAAACTTCGTGGGTGTACTTTTTCGTAAATTTAGTCTCTCGAGCCCGAAAAAGGATAAAATAATGCGGGAGAGAACTCTATTGACCATAATTAGTCAACGTATACCTTTTTCGTAAATAGTCCATTTCAGTCCGGAAAAGGGGTAAACTTATACTGAAGGGACGATCATTCATTTAATTTAACGAGTTCGAATAATCAAGTACTCGGCAATCTTTTCATATTTAGAGAGTTTGAAAAGGGCTTGAAAGAGGACTCCAGGATTTTGCTTTTTCGTAAATTTTTTGAAAGAGTCCGAAAAAGTGATAAAAGTATGCTCTTTGTTGAAAAACGATCAGTTCTCCTGAAAAATCCAATTTCTGCACAAAAACTTGAAACATTACACATACCTGTTTAAGATAAGTAAAAATGCTTTCAAAAATACCCTTTTTAAAGTGAAAAATAAACAAATTTAAAATTCATCTATTCGAAAAAACTTATAAAAAGGACTTTTTCAATTTCATTTTTACCATTCAATTTCAGAGTGAAAAGTAAAAAGCTTTTGGGTAAGAAAGTTCCTATGAAGATTCTGGAAAATCCGTCCGTTGAAATCGAGAACCGTCAGTCCCAGGTAATCCACTACCTCTTAATCTTGTTTTTCATCTGTTTCAAATTTATTTTTAGGCTTTAGTTTGTTTTTTTTTGGGCAAAAAATGGTTTAAAAGTTCGCCCGCGGGGTCCGCAGGTGCGACACACGTTACTTGCGGACCCCAAATTTTTTCTATAAGGAAAAAGTCATGGGTTCCGCACCCGGCACACAGTACGCGTGCGTATCTACGCACTATTTACAAAGAGTAGGTGCAGTACCCGCGCGGTTGAATTTAAAACACTTATTTCTCATTTGTTTCCCAAAAAATTTCAAATAAGATTGTTCTAACTTGCCTTTTTATGCATTGTAGGATTGACAAGATGCTGATTTGGAGAGAACGTGAGCACGAGGAAGTGGATGAAGCCGCAATACTCCATTTTCCCACACAACAGGCATTAAGAGCATGTGGCTTATACAAATTTTGGGCCATCTCAGGCATGAGGGCACAAGTAGAACTCCTGACATGGTTGGTGAACAGATGGAATGTGCAGGACCAGTACTTCTTTATTGGCGGCCACCGGCTCGAAATTGAGCTGGAGGATATATATTTTCTGACTGGTTTGTCCAAGAGGGGCAAACAAGTTTCTCTGTTTGGGACTAGGCCGGTGGCCAGTCTGTCGCTAATCTCCAACTAGAATTCTGCAATGACGAGGCAAAGCCTAGGGACAAACGGATTGATATAAAACACATCATCCGTCCTAAATTGAAAGTTATTTCTTTTACTGTTACCAAAATATGTGGGAGTGTTGCGCTGCATGTGGCTACTAGTTCCCAAATTCGTATTGATGTGGATTGTTTTCGCGGCACCATCTTTAACTGGTGTGAAGCTGTGTTGGCTAATGTAAAAGGCCAAGTAACCAGAGAAAAAAATGGGAAACTGAATAACTTTGGATACGGATCCATCGTTGTTTCTTTTGCTCTAGAGAGGATCCCCATGTTAGCTCCACAGAGTATTTCTGTTGATGCCGGTCGACTTCGAGAACCGAAGATGGTTCGTTGGTCCGCATTGATGGCTCGTCATGCTATTGAGGGTACTGAGATTGTCCGATTTCCTCCTTCATATTTTTTTTGGCTGGATCGCCAACTTTTTGTGATAGAGGACTTTCCATATGCCGGGATAGATTTCTGCGGCGACCGAGAGATGGCTCTCCCAGCAGGGGAATAGTGGGATGAGTCAGGTACAATCATTTTTCAACATTTTTTAAATTCTAATTTTTAAAATTTTTTTTTTATCGTCTTGAAAACTAATAAACAAAAGTTTTTTGAATACAGATGTGGGTCCACAATGACCAGCCCATCTCCAACCTTACGAGAGAAGACAACCAGTTGAAGCCACACCAACCCAACAGGCCAATCAACGGAGATTTTGACTGATTTAGAGCATCATCTAGAGCGTTTGACTCTAGATATTCCAGAGACGAGCATAGATGACATTCCACTCAGGTTGCAGAGATACGTGATTGGAGTTGCAGGACCTTTTAGGAGGTTCCTATGGAGGGTAGCTCGGGCAGTGGTTTCTTATCGTGATCACCATCAGTGATGGGATGATCGTGTAGACTCATATTTTTTACTTTTGTATTATCATTTTTGCCGATCATAAGGTGTTTCCAACCTATGATCGAAGACGATGTATATTTTTTGAAAAAACTTCTATACTATGATATATCACTATTTACCGGCTATCTGTGTACATATGTGAATGTTGTTTGATTTACTGCTTTTGATTATTGCAAATGTCTATTTATCATACTAGAAGCAATTGAATCTGCTAATGTATTTAAATGTCTTGGAATATACTGATATTCAATGTAATCAAATTCACGTTCCAAGAGACGAACTCTTAAAAATAACCGTAATAACACTGGATTTCTAATGGTATAAACCCTGTTAAGCTGTAATACAACAAGTTCAGAATCCAACCTTACAATCAAACTCATAAATCCAAATGATATGGATTCAGATAATAACTCAATCACTGCACTATACTCGGCAATGTTATTTGTTGTTTAACCAAGGCTTACCCCATGCATGGATACTAACTTGTCAGAGGGTGAATAGATAACCCAAGCTGTGGAAGAAATGTTCCGTGTACTACGACAAGCACCATCAGCAAAACCAATTTAGGTTTGAAGAGACGTCGACATCTGCAATATCAAGAGTAAAACTCAGATAAGCAGGAATAATGATAAAAACACACTCTCTAAACTAGGCACACTTTTCTAATCTAAAACACACCAGCAGTAAAGAAATCTAAACTAAAAAAATCTCCACACCACATTTAAGCATAATATCACTTTAGATAGAGCCCATTTCTGGGTTTATCCAAAGGGACACCGTCAAAATATATCAACTCATAGGCCCCTTTTGCTAACTTTCGTTTAACAATGTAAGGACCATGCCACATAGGCATGAATTTCCCAGCTCCTAGCTTGTCGTTAGCTTGATCATAAAGTAAAACTAGGTCTCCTTCTGAAAAATTTCGAGGGGTCACACTTCTATCATACTGAGCTTTTATCCTTTTAACATGAGCCTTGTTTGCTATTGCAGCATTTCGTCGATTCTCATCTAATTGGGCTAAGTACAAGAAACGTTTCTCCTCTTCAGACGTAGCTGGAAGTAATTCTACGGCCAATTTTAGTGACGGTATTTCGCATTCAATCGGCAACACAGCTTCCAAACCGTAAACCAGTTGAAAAAAGAGTGAAAATCGTTGATGTTTTAACTGAGGTTCGATATGCCCAAAGTGCTGAAAATAACATGGAATGCCAATTCGTCTTGTGAATACCAATGATTCGTTTGATCATGGTGACTAAAAATTTGTTAATAGCTTCAACCAGACCATTGGCTTGCGGATAATATGGAGTGGAACTATCGTGGTGCAGGCCAAGTTGGTCTGTCAGTTCGGTCATCATGACATTCCGAAAGTGACTTCCATGATCCGTAATAATAGCTTGGGGAACACCGAACCTAGAAATTATGTGATTAAATACGAATGTTGCAGCAGTCTTGCCGTCAGCCGAAAATGTAGGCATCGCCTCGACCCATTTTGTAAAATAATCTAATGCTAAGATAATATAGGCATGCCCCCCGGCCGAGTGAGGGTTACATGTAATAAAATCGATACCCCATTTCGCGAAAGGACCAACAACAATTATAGGGTGAAGAGGAGCAGGTGGCGCGTGCATTTTTCGATAAAAAATTTGACAGTTGTGGCATTTCCGAACCGAATAAATGCAATCTTTGAACAACGTTGGCCAGAAATAACCTGCACGCAATATCTTTTGGGCTGTGGCATACCCAGACATATGATCGCCACATGCTCCAGAATGGCAGTCATTTAACACTTTTTCAGCTTCTTCATGAGTTAGACAACGTCAGAAAACAGAATCCGCTCCACGACGATAAAGTGTATCACCAATGATATTATACTGTTGGGATTGGAAGCGTATTTTCCGTCGCTGAGTTCATGAAATGTCAGGCCGAAAAGATTGGGTTTGGAGATAAATGATAATATCTCCATACCATGGATCAAGTGTACGGATGAGAAACAAAGATTCGTCCGCAATGGACTCTTTTGCCACTGTTTCAGTATCAGTAGAGGGGAAATCGCACATCAGTTCCGCAAATACCAAATATTTCTTTGCCTTGGATTTTTCAAATTCTAAGTCAAATTCCTGCAGGATAACTATCCATTTGGAATATTTTCCCCCTAGCAATTGTTTGGTCAAAATATACATCATAGGGTTGCAATTAGAAATTATCGTGGTTTTACGTAACAAGATGTAATGTCTAAATCGTTGGATAGCTTGAACAGCTGCCAAGGCCAATTTCTCCACATGTGTGTATTTGATTTCAATCGGATGCAGATTCCGACTAAGATAATAAATCACATGTTCATTGTGAGATTCATCTTCCTGAACTAGTACCATCCCAATGGTGGAATGAGAAGCAGCGAGGTACAAAATGTAATCTTGGTTGTAGTTGGGAGGATGCAATAATGGTGCATGGGACAACGCGTGTTTAAGTGCATCAAAAGATCGATCAGTGATCTCTTCCCAAAAGAACGGAATGTTCTGTTTCAACAACGGGGTAAAACCCTTTGTAAGCTCGGCATGGTGAGGAATAAACCTACGTAAAAAGTTTTCTTTCCCCTGCAAACTTTGGAGTTGGCGTAAAGTCGAAGGAGGAGGTAATTTAACAATGGCTTCGACCTTCAATGGATCGACGCGAATGCCTGCTTTTGAGACAATAAATCTCAGTAATCGACCCGATTCTATGCAGAAAACACATTTATGCGGATTCAGCCTTATCCGATAATGCCTACATCTCATAAAAATTGCTCATAAATGAGTGAGATGGTCGGCCCTACGTAATGAATGAGCAGGTAAATCATCGAGATATGGCTGGACAATGTGCTTAATGTCATGAAATGCATAAGACATAGCCCGTTGAAAAGTTGCTCCAACGTTCTTTAATCCAAAAGGTAGTTTACAATAAGCAAACGTTCCCCATGGACAAATTAAAGTTGTTTTGGGTTGATCTACAGGGAGTATGTTTATTTGATTGTAGCTGGAAAAGCCATCCATGAAGGAAAACAATTCACTGCCAGCACAATCATCGATTATTTGATCGATATAGGGAGTTGGATAATTATCTTTTGGACACGCTCGATTAATATCCCTATAATCGATGCATACTCTTATTGTTCCTTGTTTTTTAGTCACAGGAACAATATTCGATACCCAATCTGTTAAGGGAATTGGATAAATGAATCCTGCTCGAAGTAATTTTTCAACTTCAGCTTTTATAGCAGCAACTTTTCTAGGATGAATTTGACGTAATCGTTGACGAACAGGTTTAGCATCCGGGTAAGTCTTAATTTCATGAACAACGATCGATGGATCAATTCCTGGCATTTCTTCATAAGACCAGGCAAACACATCACGGAATTCTTGAAATAGGGCTTTATAAGTCTGAATTTCTTCATTTGTACAACAAGAACCTATATGAATGTTTTCAATTATTCCTGGTTTTACTGAAATGTCAATTGGAACCGTTCTAGATATATTTTCCAAATTTAACTAAGAATCAGAATTTTGCAATGGATTCTGAGGTTCCTTGACATATTCAGCAGTAAAAATTGAAGCGAAATCATCTTCAAAATGATCTAATTCAGGTAAAAATGAAGATCGGTGATGTAGATCTTCCCATGGTAAATCATCAACAGACAAAAAATCACGAATTTGCTCATCTGTATGAACAAGTTCAGGAAATGTCGTTGTAACTGAACTAGATATAGAAAGTGATTCCTCTTGGATCCCATTCATTGGATCAATTTCGGTTGAAGAGGGGTCGGAAAGTGACTGTACAGCCTGGTACGCAATTTCAAATGGACTCAAGGGCATCATGCCATCAAATGAATCAATCTCGAATTCGGAAGGTACGATCCAAGGATCATCAAACATAACAGTGTCTGACGAAATCATGTGAATATTTGCAGTAGAAGGCGATACGTTAGGAGGGGGAAAGGAAAAAGTTCCTAGTAAACCAGAATCTTTAATCAAACCCACTCCAACATCCTTATAAGGGATAGACGTTTTACCAACATGCTGGATTGTTTCTGTAGAGGTTGAGTCGGACGAGAAATAAGTTAACTGATCTATTGTCACGATATTTCCTTGATATGGAAATTTTATGAGTCGAAAGACCGAAGAAACAACAGCAGTCATAGCATAGGACCAACTACGACCCAGAAGAAGGTTGTAATCTAGAGGGGCATCAACCACTTCCACATCTAGATTAACCATTTTACCTTCGACCCCTATGGGTAAATCCTGCAAAATACCAAAAGGTTGAAAACCTCGACCATCAAAAGCCTTTAGAATTGTCGGAGATTGGTTAAGTGTAGAAGAACCAAGCGATTTCCAACCCTGAATCGACATAATACATGTTGAAGCTCCCTCATCAATCACAGTCCGAAAGATTGGTCTGTTTTTTACTAACACTGGAATCTGGAAAGCCATTTGGTGAGGTAGGCGAGGTGTACTATTTTCTAAATCGAAGATTATAAGGTTAGAATCCTGAACATCGACAACTCCTATGGCAGACAATAATAATTTACGTTGTGCTGGACACGATTGCAGCACTTCCAAAGCTGACATTGCTGAAGGAGAAATTGCTAAATCTTCAACAATGTTGTAATTCTGAGCAGCTCTTGCATGTGGATTGAAAGCTGATTTACGAAGAACACCTTTAGCAGGCGGTTTGATTATTAAATCTGGATTTGGTTTCTCGATCTGTAGCGGACCAGAAACAGGAGGAGATGTAGTTGATGTATTTGCATTAGAAGATTCTGCTTCTTTACCATCAACAGGATTCTTAGAACCGTAATCTTGCGATCGCGTCGCAACCCTTACATGAGACATCATCATAATAGGCTCTTCTAAAGTAGTCGAGGAAGAACCAATCATCTTACTATCTTGAATTGGAAAAAGATCCTTCAAGACAGCCAGTTGTTGCGATCCTTTAACGAATTTCGTAACTTCAGCTCGATATGGACATTCTTTCGTGAAATGATCTTGTTCACAAATGAAACAAGGATAGCGAGGTTTACGTTTTTCATCATTGGATTCATCTTTATCAGTTTTCTCTTTCGAATTCTTTTTGTTTTTATTCTTCCCTTTCTTTTTACCACCGGATTTAGATTTGGTCGTAGATGTCTCTACGACATGAATATCGGCAGAAACTTCGGGGGAAGATTCTCCTTTCGGGGAATCTGGTAAAGTTATAATAGGAGAAGAATTCTTTGAAGATTTCTTCTTACTTTTATAATTGACTGTACCAATCATACCGTCAGCGGCATGAGACCCTGAAGGAGCAGCGGCTATTTGACCTTGTTTTGGAAGATCGGGGATTTTCTCATGTAAAGTACCTGACTGTGTATATATGAGGTCAAGGTATTGAGCTTGGGCAATTACTTGCTCTTCAGTAACAACACCAGCCTTAGCTACATCTTCAGTGATCTTGGGTAACAATGATTTAACAAACCATTCTGCCAAAATTTGATCTGGAATATAAACTTTCACCAAACGCCTCCTACGTCGCCATTCATGAATATGATCAGAAATATACGTGGACGTAGATTGTTTTATCGAAGTTAATAATTCCATGCCATTGTCGTATCTGACAGGGAACTGAAAATGAGTCAAGAAAGCAGTTGCTAACTGACTGAAATTATGTCGAAACGAGCCTCGTGGCAACTCAATGTACCATTTGGCTGCAAGACCTATGAGAGTTCTTTGGAAAAGACGTAAACGAATCGAATCATCAATGATTGAATTAGATGCACACCAAAGGTGATAAGTCATAACATGATTCGATGGATCCTCTCCTGACTTACCTTTGAATTTTGGTATATCACTGGGCAACTTATGAGGCATTGGCGGCCAGTTCTGATAATAAAAAATGGGATCATTTGTAAGGCGCGTCAAATCAGGTAAGTCCAAAGTTGCAATAAATGGTAATTGACAGTTAGGGTCGCGAAAACCTTGAGAAGCCAAAGCAGATCCAGGAGGCGGATACCCAGGATAACTAGGAATCAGATTTTCATTAGGTATTGTGTAACCTCCCGGAAAACCAGGATGAACTGGACCATACTGAGGTTGTTGATAAGTATAACCAGGGTATGGTTGATACTGATAGTTTGGATTCTGTACATAGGGACCGAATTGCGGCTGTCCCTGGTACGGTTGATACGTAAATTGAGGTTGAATTGTAACAATTGTACTTGTACCAGCTTGTCCTGCAGGCATCTGAACTGTAGTCTGAATGTAATATACTAACTGAGGTACAAAGACTTGAGGGATTTGCACGGATACAGGGATAGAAGAAGTCAGGGCTACAAATACTCCAGAAACAGGTGTGACAGGTTGAACAGACGTTGCAGCAGTTGCAGCAGTTTGAGGCGGAGTTTGAGGTGTACTAGGCCTAATCTGTTGAATTGAACTAGGTGCAGGAGTTTGAATAGCTGGCTGAACAGATTGCTGGGTTGGACCATAAACCAAAGGCTGTCCAGGTTGATAAGGCAACTACACATTAGGCTGCAAAGGCTGTTGATATTGGGACGGATCCCACACCATAGTTCCGGGGTATTGTCCCATAGAACGTTGAACGTAAGGACCAAAACCTGGTTTAACGTAGGGTTGATAAGTGAGTGGTAAATTTCCGGCTCCTTGAAAAGATGGTTGACCAGAAGGCTGTTGGTAACCTTGAATTGGGTACTGACCTTGAGGTTGATAACCCTGGGGCACGTACTGAGGCTGGGATTGATAAGGACCTTGAGGAGCATATTGAGCTTGGGGTTGACCTTGAGGTATGTACTATCCTTGAGGTTGATACCCTTGAGGTATGTACTGTCCTTGGGGTTGCCCCCCAAAATAATATGATTCCATAGTTTGTCCTGGGAAAAAACTACCATGAGGTTGAGCCGTAGGTGGTAATTGACTACCTGAAGGTTGTCCTCCAAGTGGTAATTGAGTTCCTTGAGGTTGCCCCCAAAGTGGTAACTGAGTTCCCTGAGGTTGCCCCCCAGAAGGAAACTGACTGCCTTGAGTTTGAGGATTTGGAATATTACCAGACATCATAAAGATTTGATCTGCGTTCGACGTTTCAATATTAAATCCGTTAAGACCAGATGATAACACGTTTTCAATGGGTTGAGGAGTTGCTCCCGAGAAAGTACCAGATAATGCCTGGTATCCTGAAGGAACAGAAGGACCATCGTGTAAAAATGATTCCGGTGTTTGAGAAAACATGGATGACTCTCCTGCCATAAAATATGGCGGATAATAACCTCTGGGTGTAGGATGAAATGGAATTCGAAGTGGATAAAAAGCAATACCCGGATTCTCTAAAAAATTTGTTAAAGAGAGATACCAAGGATCAATTCGAATGGGGCTGTAGAAAATAGATTCACTCTCCCTAAGATTTATAGATTGAGGGGAGTTGGGAAGAGATATGTCTTCGTCTGGATTAGTAAGTTCTTCAATAGAAATAAGTCTATAGGGAAGATTGTCAGTAATGATATTTCTTACCCTAGGTGAACCAGGATCGCTAGAAGTTGGTGTGATAAATCCTGAGGATGTTTCCAACACAAAAGATTTAGTTTCAGGTTCAGAGATGTCAGGTTCGTCAGCTAATCCACCAGAAGAATAAAAACTTCCAGTAACTTCAGAAACTGAAATCGGTTCTTGAATATATTCTGTTGTAGGTATTTGATGATCAGGATGTATAACTATAGATGAACTTCCAATTTCCGTTGATCTAATTCTACTACTACTGGATGATACCAGAGCATGAAGCCCTTCAAGTTGACTTGGTGAATATTCAGGGGGTTTCCCTTGTATTCTCCGGGATTGTCTCGGCAATTTCGCCACAATTAAAAATTATCTAATCACACGCAAACAAAGAAAAATTTCAATGAAAACACCTAAAGTCTCTAAGAAAAAAGCAATTGAATCATACGCTTAAAAAATCTAGGAGTTCAAACCACACACAAACAGTAACTTTCCGTACTAAAAACACTAGTTGGTGATGAAATCCAACTTAGTAGAATTTTAACACGAAAAGGGCGGTTGGAACAGTTACCCCGACAACCTGCTTAATGAAACAGACTGGTGCAAGTTTCTCCACTATACCATCTTGAGTGAAGATAACCCTCCAGAGAGTCCAAGTGAGTCTAGCCGACGTCTGTTCCAGGAACAGTGGGATCTTCCCTCCACCGTCACCTTAGGAAAGAATCCTAAAGATTATGGCCACTAAGGTTACCAACTGAAACAAATATACCTGGGGGAACAGTCTACGATCTGACACACACGCAAGGGCAGAGTAACAAAGCTCAATCCCCTTGAAGGCTCCTTGAAATAATCCAAGGTTTACCGACAAGTGACCCCTGGCTCCTCGACAATGGTCAATCCGAGGTTTACTGTTTTTAATACGTGTATATCTTCTACCGTTCCCAATGAGGACGGATTTATTACCCCACTGGTTCAGATATGATCTCGTGCTTGACTCCTTTAAGAGGAGCTTCCCGGAGCATATATGCAACAATTGGAATTCTTCCTACCGCAAGATTCGTCTACTTGTTTGTTTTAGCTATCTTGGAGATTTAATTACACCCTACTCCAAGATACTAGCCTAAGCTATGTTGGTGATAAGAGCCCTAGAAATAAAATATTACTAAATGAATTTTAATTAAGCGTTAATTTTATGAGCTGTTTCTTAAGTCAGTGGGTGCGAAAATGAAACTTTGAAGATGTGAAGACTCGACTTCCAAAAAACACTAAAATGCACCTAGAAATGATATTCAATTCTTTTTCTTTCAATGAACTTTCTATCTAAAGAAAGAGTTGGAGAATGCAATTCTTTTAATTCTTTCTTTAAAACATGAAAAATAATTGAAAGAAACTATTTTGTCTTTTCAATAATGAGAAAAATTATCAAGCTCATAACAAAATCCTTTTTCTTTCCAAAGTCGAAGCTACAAAACAATTTTCCTTCAAAAGACAGCTATAAAAATTAAAAAACTACTCAAAACTACAAAATCTAATCTTGAGAACTATGATTTTAAACAATCTAAATTGAATAAAAGCTTTAAGATTTTTTTGAAGAATGTTTTCCTTAGTTGTTCAGCAAACTAAGAGTCTATTTGTTTAGAATAACAAACAGATCAAAAACACTCAAAATATGTTTTTTTTTATAAAAATGAAATTCAAAACTTTCAACTAAGTTTTTCGAAGATTCGCAAAGAAACAAAAAGCTCTATTTCTCAATAAAGGATGCTCTCACAATCAGATCGGATTCAAAAAGACAAAAAGAGATCAATGTAATATTAGATACTTCAAACTGTCAAAGCTTCGAATCGCTACAAAGACCAAGTGAAAAACAATCCAAAATGCAAAATCTTCTAGAAAATCATCAAAACATCAATACTGTTGGAGTTCATTCACAAAAAATTCTTGACAGAAACAATAATCAGTCTGGGCAGAAACCAAAGATCTAAATCCAAATAAAAATAAACTACAGAAAGAAATCTGGAGGTTTTCTAAAAATTTTACAGGGTCTGCAGGAAACCAGTATTGACAGGTGCAGTCCCGCACTGTATTCTCACAGAAAGTGTGAACCTGCCCGCACTGTCAAAATAAGCCAAAGTGCGGTCCTAGGAAAAATTCTAGAAAAAATTAAAATATTTCTAAATTTTCAAAAACAGGGAAAATCTGAATTACCCAGACAGATATGTATCAATCAAAAACCAGGAAAAAATGTTTCCTCAAATCAAAATAAAAGAGAACCAAAAACAACAAGTTCTTTCCCCATTGGAGTTGCCATTTTGTTGTGTAGATTAATCCGTCTTGCGGACAAGACCGATCTCTCTAGTACTAAAAGTAACTAGCAACAAACAGCCAATTATACTAATCTCTCTCTAAGCATACAAGATTCATAAAAATGCTATATAGGTGTAAGGCCTACCTTATGTCCAGCGCTTGCTTGATCTTGTTGTAGTCCCTCGTGCACTGAAGGAATGTTCCTCAATAAATCTGCAGTCACAAACAAGCAAAAATATTACATAGCACCTGTATAGACATTATTATAAACTATTACTCATCATAATGATCAAGGAATTTATGAAATAAACCATGAATAGACAGTTTAATGAGAGAAATGAGTATATTTGTATTAACTTCAAATAAAGAAAACATACACAACACAATAGTGCCTTGATGCAAATCCTGCCAGGTCCTCCCGAGGTAGAAGCGAGGAATCTCTTCTAATTTGACAAAATTGCTCACGAACGGGAACCAATAGAGATGAGTGATTTAACCTCACGGAAAGTCTTAGTTAACTGAGTCTGAATCTCAACAGCATTTAACTTCAAATATCTTAAGCTTGAACTCCCTTTGAGGCTACCCAAGGCCTCTTTTTATAGTGGAAAAGAGGAGGTTTTCTGTTCCAAATATGAAGGGATAGAATCCTCCTTCAAAGGGATTAGCTCCTTACATCGAGGGGTTAGCTCCATCAAGTGAGGGATGCATGAACCTTCTCAAAGCGTATCCATTCCCAAAAATTCCCATCTAGAATCTTCTAGAATTCATCTGAAATCAACTTTTTATCTTTACTTTCTCGCCTTTTTGAGTTTTACAGAGGTCCGCACCCATAACACAAAGAACGTGCGGTATGGTTCCACAGGCAAGCTGAACTTTAGGTGCGGGACCGCAGGTAATGAATAGAGAAAGTGCGATACCAATGTTTAGGGGATTTTTAGGAACTTTTCTCTGATTTTGAAAGCTTGACATGAGGAGCTGATATGTTAGACTTGCAAAAGGAGGAAGTATGAGTAATAATGGGCTCATACTCATAGTAAAATATGTGGATAAAAGCGGTTTAGTATATACAAGGCGGATCCCGCGGGGCTTGTAAAATACCGTGCGGGTCCATAATGATTACCCTGACATATCAGGCAAAATATCCGTGATGGGGGTCCCGTCATGCTTGGTCTGAGGCCAGGCAGGGTACCAACATCATAATGCTGCTAAGTCAGGGCAGTGGACTACTATATGGTTCGTCTGCTTGCATAACGTGCATGCGGGTGGGTTTCATGAAGTGCCTTTAGGGGTAACTAGGGGTTCCCCACTCGGCTGTTCTTCGACTGACAAGAACATGATAAAACCACTCATCTCCTCTGCTTGGGTCATGGAGGTGCAAATGGATTCGGCATCCATATCATCTTCTTGGGAAAGACAAACTATGGCTGAGCGAAGGTTAGCAAGGGCTAGCCGAAAGCAAGGTATGTAGTGACAATCCTCCAATAGGTGATTGTCGGCGCATAACGGGCATGTGAATTGGGTTGCCCGTAGCCCCACGTAGTAAACTCTTTCGATTGGATACCATATGTGAATGAGTTCCAATGCGGAACACTCTTTGAGGTAGTGGCCATGTTCATCGCATAGCATGCAACGTATAATGGGAATTACTGGGGGGCACTCTATGTATCGGTGCTCCTCTTGTAAGTATAGGATGGTACGCAGCTCATCATTGATAGACTGGATGGAGGGATCCTCTTGATAGGATCGCTCGATCGTGTGTAAGGAATCTCTATACCATGGTATTTCTAGAAAATGGTGGGTGTAATGCCCATAGGTGTCACAGAGGGTGCATGCGTGATTGGTACACAGCGGTTTGCCTGTACTTTTGTTGGCAAGTTCCTCTTTGTGGGAATGTCGTTTTGAGGTGCCTGCCTTGCAACCGAGGAGTGGTTTTAACTCGTCCAACTTCAGGCATATGTGAGTAGGGTGTCCTGTGAAATCACATATAGTGCAGGCTGATGACTCCCTCTGCATGGTGGGGGTCACCACTTTCTTTCCTTTCTTGGCAATTTTCTTTATCATGGTCTCTGATTTCGTAATGGGAATTTCCCTTACGGGGGCGGTTTTGACTACTACCTGGGTAGGTTGGGGCTCCTCAGGATTGAGTGGCTTTAACCCAAATGCGGTAATGTTGGTAGCTGACATTCTTGGAGGGGGAATGAGATACCATACTGGGAATGCCAATGATATATTAGGTAATACTAGTGTTTCCAAGACTTGCTGGGAGGTGAAGCCAGGAGGTGGGTAGAGGAAAGGAGTTTGGGAGGTAGCATAGAGTAGGGAGGCTACAGTAGCTGATGCCTCAGCGTCATTACTGCTTGAGTCCATGTCCTAACTAACCTCGGTGCTTGATGTGGACATCATGCATACCGAGTCCCTTGTGGCATCAGGCTATACCTCAGGGATAATAGGAGGATATCCTAGGAATGACCCTAGGACGAACGACGGTTTGAATTGGCCAGGGCCATATTATTGATACCATAAAATACCATCTATGGTTGTATCTACATAGGGTAGAACCATATCTGTGTTGGTCAAGGGACGCTTTTCAGTGTGCGTCAGCTGGTCTACTGTGATGATTCGATCCTCGTGGGGGAACATCATGATGCAGAAAATGGAGGATGTTATGGAAAACATGGCATACATGTAACTATGCCCAAGGAGTATATTGTAATCCAAGTGAGCGTCCAAGACTTCGATGTTTATGTGGACCGTCTTGTCGGCTAAGCAGACCGGTACATTTTGGAAGAGATCGACAGGGGTCGAGGGATGACCGTCGTATGCTCTGAGTGTGATGACGGAAGGTTTGAGTTTGGGGGCTCCTAACTTCTGCCATACATTCTTTGACATGATGCATGTGGATGCACCCTCATCAATGACACATCGGTGAATAGTGATATTTTGTACCGATACTGGTATCTGGAAGGCGACCATGGAGGGAAGCCTAGGGATGGCTTTGTCTAAGTCAAAAGCCATCATACGCGTGTCATTAGGGTCGACGGTGCCTAATGCAAAAAGTAGGGCTTTCCATTTCTTTGGGCACAACTGCAATACCTCCAAAGCGAACATAGCAGCAGGTGACTGAGCTAAATTCTCTACGATGCTATAATTGTGGGCTGCTTTGGAGTAGCTACCTGCTCACCTATTAGGCCCTTTTACCATTTTTGCAAATGGTTCCATAGGAATATTTGGAATGGTTAAAGGTGCAGTCGGCGTACTCGTACTAGCCCCTAACGTACTGGTGTCTGGAGGGGTGTCGTAGTTGCGATTCCGAGTTTGGAAAAACATTTCTTCCCCAGCCATGTAAATTTCATGGTTGTTTTTCCCGGAATTAGTGGGTTTTGCTGCTGAGTGCTGACCGTTCCTTGATGGGGGAAGGGTTCTTGCATAACCGTAGTTGTCTGGGAAGATCCTCCTTGTCCTCGATTACTTTGAATATTTTTAAGCTCAAGGAGTTCAGGACAGTGGTGATTATAGTGCCCATACTCACCACATATTGAACAAGAATGGTTTGTTCATAGAGGTGGCCTTTTCCCTTGCTTTTGGGCATTTCTTGCCTCCTGGTTCTGATTCCGGTTGGAGTTACCTCCAGCCTGGTATCGCGGTGGGCGCTGTTGGTTGCTGCCCCCCTGTCCAGGGTTCCCTTTGGGCTTGTTTTTTACCATTCTTTTAACCATGTTAGGAGGGTAGTTCTCCTTATCATACTGGTGTGGTTGATTTTGGGAGGGCTGCACAAAGTTCACCTGTGCATTGTTTTTCATAGGTGGGTTATGTGCTTGGGACTGAGCATACTGTTGTCCCATGTTTGCACCTAGCCTTTGGGGGGGAGTTCTTTCATCAGTTTTTCTTCCTGCGTACTGGGTCCCCTCAGCTAAAGGATAAGGTCCTCCTAGGTGATACGCTAGCGCCCTATTAGTCAAATTTTGTTGTTGCATATGATGAATTTGAAATCCAGGTTGAGACATGTTCTGGGTAGACCCATGTATGTAACCGGGATTCTGACTGCTGCTGCCTAGGTACCCTTGGGTCACTGACCCAATAATTCCGTTTGCAGAGTTAGACGCACCTGGAAATTCTTGATAATATTGCAGGGGCGGGGCATTGGGCAGGATATTGTATATGTATCCTGATTGCATGTAGATCAGTTCAAGCTATTAGGCTTTACTGATTGCATCCTCTTCGGATGTGGGGTTACGTTGTGCCACATCCTTTGAAATCTCCGCCGTTAAAGTTTTCAAGAATAAATCTAAAAGGACTCGATCATCGAGTTGTGCTTTGCATAAACTGTGATGTCGTCTCCACTCATGGAGATGTTCTGAAATATTTGTAGAGGGGGATGTTGAGATTGCAACAAGATGAGGAGCTTAGTGGAAAGAAGTCGCCTTCACTAAGTGGGCCCGCAGGCTATTTTTAGACATATGGATCATGTTCTATGAGTTGCAGGATGCTATTTTTGGATGGTTGGTCAAGTCGGAAAAAATAGATGGACTTCTATTTTTAGACATACTGGGCGGAATCTATTTTTAGATTGCCAGTCTAAAAATAGATATGTCAAATATTATTAGCTCTTAATAATATTTGGACTATAAACATTATCTTATCCTCTTGGAGCACTTCAGTTCGAGTCACGGATGTGGCACATGCAGCTGACAGAAGGAATTACACTATTCCTAGGGTTTAGTGGAGCTATTTCATGGTTGAATTCAGTTAGAACTCATGTGACAGAGTTTGGTGGAGTTGATGAGACAGTTAATGGAGTTGTATTTAGTTTAACTAATCTAAACATAGTTGAGCTATTTGTAATATTGGGTTTAACTAATTGATACAATTGACAGAGTGGTGTGTAATTAATTATTAATTAATTCACTAATTATAAAATCATTAATCAACTAAAGAATGCATCGATTGTGAGAGCATGGGCAGTTTCGATCAGCTCCGATTGAGAGATAGATGAAAGGGTAGAGTTAGCTATCAGTTGTAACTATACTGTTGCTATTTGCAATACATAGATAGGTGGAGTAAGCTATGAGTATTGCAAAGTTTAGGCTGGTGGTTTATCTATATAAGGAGGCCATCACCTAGCATTAAAATACGCAATCAAGGTTGGCTATCAAGTGGCTAAGGATTGGAGCAAGTGATTTGCTAGATCTAACTTGATAGTGTGTAGCATGGGAGGTAGTGCATGAGAGCTTGTGAAGAGTTTTTGTACTATGATTGTTACATGATTTCTCCATGACATATAATACGAGATAGTTGGGGGTTTTTAGCTTTAAGCTTTCCCATAAATTACTGTGTTCATATGTGTGAATGTTTATGGTTTTAATGTGTGCATGCAATTGATTTTATTTCCGTAATTAATGATCAATGGTAGAAGAGATTCTGTATTGTGCATGAAGTCAAATAGTGTGTGATCAGGAGAATATCAGATGTATAACATATCAGTTATATAATTTCTACATGGTATCAGAGTTATTGATCATTGGAGCAATTGCAAAGCATTGAAGTGGTTGAGTTTTGTGCTGGTGGAATTTGAATTTGCAGCAGTGTTTTCTTGGTGTCGAAGTTGAGATGTCCTTCAACGGATTACGATTGGAATATTCCCTTAATGGCAGCTCAAATTATATTGCATGGAAGGACAGGATGGAGGCGGTGCTAGATGACAATGGGTTGAAAGAGTTCATAGATGCAGAAATTCCAAAACCTGCTTCTAGCGATGCTGCCGCACTTGACGCATGGCAAAAGAAGACAGAAAAATGTCGAAGCATTCTTTTGGAAGGTGTGAAGGATCACATAGTGTCCGGCCTGTGGTAAGGCTTATCATTGATGTGGAAAGCCTTGACGGGAATTTATTCCAAAGCAAGAGCGACCAGACGAAGTTGGCGCTCAAGGATAAACTCAGGAACATAAAAATGGATAAAGGCGACAGTATGCCCAAGTACCTCACAAAGTTCATCCAATGCAGGGATGAGATGGGAAGTGTGGGGGTGATTGTAGATGATGAGGACTTGGTGAGATTGGCTCTCCTTGGGCTTCTGAAGATTTGGCATTCCTATCAGGACTCTGTCAATGGTCGGGAGAAATTGCCAGGATGGGAGCGACTTTGGTCGAATCTTCTGCAAGAGGAGATAAGGCGACGTACCAGGGACAGATCTTCATCAAAGAACTCTGATGAAGAGAATTGTGCTTTGGCTACCAAAGAAAAGAAGGGGAAGATCAAGAAAGCTTCTCATTTCGGTGCGAAAGGCAAGAAGCATGACATGTCCAAGGTGAAGTTCTTTCACTGTCACCAACACGGACATTACGCCACTAATTGTCCACGGAAGAAGAAAAATAAGCAGGCTGCTGGAACTGCAGCTGGAGAGGCCTTAGCCTCGCAGTTTGAGCTGAACCCCCAGCGATCTGGCAGTCTCGGTGTGTGTTGAGTTCGAGTGTGGTTTCGGAAGGACGGTGGTGCGTCTTTTCACAGCGGAGATGGTTGCGGTACGGATGAGAAAGATCTTGGTGCACATCGAGATGATGATGGCTCGATACGTTGCGACCGAATGGGTATAGCTCGCTGAGGAGAATGCTGATGACATAGATTGAAGGAAGTGATGCATGTTCCAGGATTGAAGAAGAATCTTATCTCTGTGGCGATGTTAGAAGACAAGGGATATGATGTTGTCTTTAGTGAGGGAAAGGCTTTCCTACACAGTAAGGCAACTGGTGAGACCTAGAGGATAGGGGTTCGAGTTCGGAACCTTTATCAATTGTAGGTAGATGGCTGCGCAGCAATGGCAGGCAAGGCAGAAGGAGTGGTGAGCTGGGATGATGGTGAGTTGTGGCACCAGAGATTGGGCCACCTTCACCATGGAGCTTTGAAGATACTGCAGCAGATTTCTACTGGGCTTCCTAAGGGTACTCTTGCGCAGTCAGATCAGTGCAAGGGATGTACCTTGGAAAAATTTGTGAAAGCCACCTTTCACGAGAAGGATAGTCGTGCCACGACGATCCTTGAGAGAATTCACACAGACGTGTGTGGACCTTTATCAGTAGCTTCGACAGCAAAGCACAGGTATTATGTGATATTTGTTGATGATTTTTCTCGTAAGTGCTGGATCTTCTTCATGCAGAAGAAGAGCAAGACATACTCAAAGTTCTGTGAGTTCAAGGCACTGGTTGAGAAAGAATTGGGGAAGCAGGTGAAGGCTCTTAGGAGCGAAAATGGTGGTGAATTCATCTCTGGCGAATTCAAGGACTTTTGCGGTGTAGAAGGAATTCGAAGAGAGCTCATAGCACCTCATAACCCACATCAGAATGGGGTTGCTGAGCGGAAGAACAGAACGATCGTGGGTGCTGCACGGGTGATGTTGCATGATCAGGGCCTACCCATACACTTGTGGGCGGAGGCATGCAATACTGCAGTATATGTGCAGAATCGTTGTCCTCACAGGATACTTGGCATGAGTACACCCGAGGAGGCGTTTTCTGGTAGGCTTTGATGTTTACGGTATACCCCAACTTGGTTCACTGAACACATTCATGTGACAAGGATGCCGTGAGAAAGTAGAACCCATTGTCTAATGAAGGGATCTTGTGGATACCTTCTCCACAACTATCATGTGTATTTTCTAGACAGTCGCAAGACTGTTGTGCGACGGGATATCAAATTTCAGGAGGAGAAAGCCATGAAGTGTTCGCTTGAGAGGGAGCCACACTTGCATGCAGAGGAGGAGCTATTAGTTCCTAAGGATGAGCCTCGGAGATAGCGGAGATGTGGATCAGCCTGGGAATGAAACTATTGAGTGGAAGAGACAACTCATGCGGTGCCAACCATCGAGGAGGGCGGAGACGCTACAGCGGTGGCCCAGCTCAGATGCAGAGAAGGTTGTAGGACCACCTACGGCACAGCGCAGACAGAGACAGTCACCGGACCGGTACACTGGATACATGGCTCTTGTGAGCAAATGTGTCGTGACAGAGCCATCCTCTTTCGAGGAAGCTGTGGAGGACCCCGCATGGGTAGATACCATGGTGGAAGAGTATGATTCGATTGTCAGAAACAGTGCATGGGAGATTGTCCCGAGACCGGAGGGGAAATCAGTGGTGGGTTTGAGATGGATCTACAAAGTGAAGTAGGCAGCTGACGGGAGTGTGGAGAAGTACAAGGCAAGGTTTGTTGCCTGAGGCTTCTCACAAATAGAGGGGATCGATTATGAGGATACCTTTGCACCTGTCGCGAGGTATTCTTCCATACGGACGATTCTTGCTCTCTCAGCGCAGATGGGGTGGCGCATTCATCAGATGGATGTGAAGACTGCGTTCCTCAACGGAGTCATTAAGGAGGAGGTGCACATAGAGTAGCCCGAAGGTTTCGAGATCTTCAGCAGCGAGTCGCATGTGTGCAGGCTCAAGAGAGCGTTGTATGGGTTGAAACAAGCACCTCGTGCTTGGTACACACGGATAGACAGTTATTTCACAGGACTTGGATTCTCCAAGAGTGAGGCAGATCCGAACCTATACCAGATTGTGGTGGAGGGTAAGTTGCTGATCATTGTACTTTATGTAGATGATTTGATTTTGACAGGTGATGAGCTGTTGATACTCTCATGCAAGGAGGATCTTGCAAAATAGTTTGAGATGAAGGACTTGGGCCTCCTTCATTATTTCTTGGGATTGGAAATTTGGCAGCGCAGTGATGGACTGTTTGTTTCTCAGGGTAAGTATGCCCGGGAGATACTAGAGAAGTTCAACATGCATGGCTGCAAGCCTGTTGATACTTCTCTTCCTGGTGGTTGGAGGAAGGAGGATGCTACTTCAGCGGAGGTAGTGGATGCCACTGTTTATCGACAGTTGGTGGGGTCGCTTATGTATCTGGTCAATACACGACCCGATATATGCTATGCAGTTAACCAGCTTTCACAAGCTATGGTTAAGCCTACCAAGCTCTTCTGGAAGGCGGGCAAGCATGTATTGTGTTATCTTAGAGGCACATCGGGATATGGATTGTGGTACAGACAGGAGGATGAGGTGAAGCTATGTGGCTTCACAGATGCAGATTGGGCAGGGAGCCCAACGGACAGAAAGAGCACATCTGGAGGGATCTTCAGTATCGGGTCGACAACAGTTTCTTGGTACAGCAGGAAGTAGAGATCCGTGGCACTCATTTCAGCAGAGGCCGAGTATATGGCAGCGAGTTTGGCTGCATGCGAGGCTATATGGATGAGGAAGATCCTGGTCGGGTTGTTCGGTTCACACTTAGAGCCTACTGTGATTTATTGTGATAATCAAAGTTGCATAAAACTCTCGGTTAATCCAGTATTTCATGATAGATCTAAACACATTGACATCCGGTATCATCATATCAGAGATTGTGTGCAGTGGAGAATCATGTTACTTTCATACATTCCTACGGAGGATCAGGATGCTGATATCTTGACGAAGGCACTCACCAGGAGAAAATTCGAATACCACAGGGGCAGGATAGGGGTTGCAGATAATCCTTATCTTGTTGAGAGGGAGTGTTGAGATTGCAACAAGATGATGAGCTTAGTGGAAAGGAGTCGCCTTCACTAAGTGGGCCCGCAGACTATTTTTGGCGCAAAGTCTATTTTTAGACTATGTCTATTTTTAGACATATGGATCATGTTCAATGAGTTGCAGGATGCTATTTGTGGATGGTTGGTCAAATCGGAAAAAATAGATGGACTTCTATTCTTAGACATATTGGGCAGAATCTATTTTTAGATTGCCAGTCTAAAAATAGATATGTCGAATATTATTAGATCTTAATAATATTTGGACTATAAACATTATCTTATTCTCTTGGCAAACTTCAGTTAAGTGCACAGATGTGGCACAGGAGCTGACAGAAGGAATTACGCTATTCCTGAGGGTTAAGTGGAGCTATTGCATGGATACTTCAGTTAGAACTCATGTGACAGAGTTTGGTGGAGTTGATTGAGGAAGTTAGTGGAGTTGTATTGAGTTTAACTAATCTAAACATAGTTGAGCTATTTGTATTCAGTTTAACTAATTGATAAAATTAGTGAGAGTGGTGTGAATTAATTATTAATTAATTCACTAATTATAAACTCATTAATCAACTAAAGAATGCATCAGTTAACTTCAGTGCATGGACAGTTTCAGTGGAGACCAGTGCAGAAATAGGTGAAAGAGCAGGTTAACTATCGGTTGTGACTATACAGTTGCTATTTGCAACACACAGATAGGTGGAGAAGCCCATGAGGATTGCGCAGTACAAGCCAGGTGGTTTATCTATTTAATGAAGCCATCCCATAGCATTGAAAACGCAATAGAGGTTGGCTATCAAGTGGCAAAAGATTGGAGCATGTGTTTTGCTAGATCTAGCTTGATAGTGTGTAGCAATTGGAGGTAGTGCTAAGAGCTTGTGAGGAGTTTTGTACTATGATTGTTACATGATCTCCATGACATATAATATACAGATAGTTGGGGTTTTCAGCTTTAAGCTTTCCCATTAAATACTGTGTTCATATGTGTGATTGTTCGTGGTTTTAATGTATGCATGCAATTGATTTTATTTCCGCAATTAATGATCAATGGTAGAAGAGATTCTGTATTATGCATGAAGCTAAAATAGTGTGTGATCAGGAGAATCTCGGTGAATAATATATCAGTTATTCAAATTTCTACAGGGGATTGTCTGAATTGAGTCAGTAACTCCATTCCCGAATCATGGTGAATGGGTAACTGAAAGTATGTGAGGAACGTGGTAGCGAGGGCGCTAAAGGTTCTATGTGAAGTAGGGGGTTGCTCTACGTACCATTTCGTGGCCACTCCCGTAAGATTGCGTTAAAACAACCTCAACCGAATAGTATCGTCAATGATGCTATTCGATGAGCACCACAGGTGAAAGGTCATTATATGATTTCCTGGGTCTTTTGCTTGCTTGCCTTCAAACTTTGGTATGTCTGAAGGGAGCTTCATGGGCATGGGAGGCCAATTGGGGTCGTGTGCGATGGGGTCATTGGTGAGCTTGGTCAAATTTGGTAGATTTAACGCCACTAAGAAGGGTGACTGGGAGGTTGACGCCATGGAAACGTATGAAGACATGAAGTTCTGGTTAGAACGAGGGTTAGTCTGTGACGTACCCTGTTTTGAATTCAGTTGGCTTCCCATATGGGATGCACTCCTCTGCCCCCCAGGGGAAAAGGGGGGAGTGGTGTGCGGTGTGGTGTTGGGAGACCGACTAGGGTTCCCAACTAAGGTTGCTCCAAGAAAGGAGGAACCAACCACTGTGGCAACATTTCGTCTTTGACACCTAAATGGCGAAAGACCTGGAACCCCTCCCAGTAATGGGGGGAGGTCTAAAAGACGCCTAGACCAATGAGGTTCCATTGGAACCATTTTGAGTGTCGACCAGGTCAAGTTTTGGAAAAAACTTTTGAGGGGATTGAGTCTATGATCACGACAAATTTATGGCCACATGCATAAAACAAAGCGAAAATGAAATGAATTTTCCTTTAACTTAATCTATGTGATCAATCAAGCAAAAAATGGTTTTGTTTGTTTGCATGTGATACTCAAAATCCTAGAAGACTTAATACGTCTTACACACTCAAAAGTAATTGGGCCTTGAGAGGATTTCTTGTGAGTGCTGGAACAACGTCCCGTAAGAGCTGGAGACGCCCCCAGTCAGCTGAAGAGAATCAACCAAGGTAAGGGTAGAGGGTCTGGAGCTTATTGGGTAAAGGATGCCCTAGTTTTGGCCACTAAGAACCATTGTCCCACATGAGCATTTGAGTCTTGGGCTTCTTGGTAGTCAGCTAATAGTACCGAGTATCAGCCAAGTGAGGTAGCCCCAACTGATACCGCATGCACTATGCCTAAGCCTAACCCCCTCTGAATCGGGTCTTTGTCGCGCTCGGGTTTTCTTTTCCGTGGGTTGATAGGTGGATTTTAAAGCTCCCTAAAAACACAACTTCTATGTTTCAATGTGAAGTGCGATCAAGGTGGCTAATTGGATGCCTACCCCCTTGATCCTAATTTAATCTATAAATTCTCTTGTGGCCCACGTGGGGAGAATTTAGTGAATTGGTTTAAGTTATTTTTAGGTGGATTTATTTTCTTAGTGGGTGAATGTACGTGAGCGTATGGTGAAAAATCTCATAATTTGAACATATGGATATCGGTGATCCTTTACAAAAGTCCCCTAGTTAAAATATGTGACGTTGTTCCTTGCTCAAATAGAAAGCATTTTCGAATAATGGGCCACTTCCAAATCATCCTAGTTAGTCTATGTGAGTGACTAAAGGGAGATAGTGAATCACGAATGTAGAGCGTTCATATGCTTGTCTAGGGTCACCAACTGGTGCACAGACAATAGAGATTACTTGCTCTAATTGGCGATTCAATCCTAGTCCTGCAATTTCCTAAATGCAAAAATTGAATTTAAACTAAACAATTTCTACACTAGCTTATGCATGTGTGGTCATGAGCCACTTACTTGGACTAGTTAAGCTAAGTGTGCATACCAGAATGTGCAAAAAACATAAATTTTTCGGCAAGCAATGGTTAATTCACCCCCTACTTAAACTATGTGAACACTTTTTGCAAAAAACAACTTAAATGAAAACTAACTAAATTCCTATGAAAAGTAGCAAAAAATGAGTTCTTAGAAGCTGTGAGGTATCAACACAAGTGTTGGCAGATACATAGAGTTCCAAATAGTAATAATGCAAACGATGGCTCAATGGCCTCTTCTTATTGAATTTTCGGAATAAAAGGAAATCTTACCCACTTGCCAAAGGGTCCCTAGGCAATGGCTCTAGGTCTCTATGCAAGGATGTTTGCCTTCCAAGTTCTGCCTCTGATGAAGTCTAACTCTCTCTCTCTGTTGTGGTGGACTAAGATGTTGGGTGGCCAACTATCGAGTCCTCTTTAGCTCCAGCTCCGGGTCACACATAATGTTGGTGTTGCTTGGGAAACTTTGGCCAACATAACCTTGTCATCATCATTTTTTCATCTCTTGGTGGGTTTATATAGGTGAGCTTCAAATCCTCCTTCCCTCCCTTGGTACATGATGTATGGTGACCCAAGGGAGAGGTGTGATTCCATTGTGTGCTCAAATATTATTTTGTGTGCTCACATAATGTCTAAGGAGGTGCTGGTGGATGTCCTTAGGCGGATTTCACATAAGGAGTAACTGTCATTTTCTTGTTGTGTTCCCAAAAAGTGACTTTTTTCCATTTCCAGGAATGCGCGCTTATCGGGAAAAAGGGTGTGCAGAAGGCGCTCTTCTCAAAGGAAAAAGTTCACATTTAAGCATTCATGACTAGTTCAAATCTTATTTTCTCAAAACCTTAGATATTTTAAATACTTCTTGATTCCATAATGTATTCTTGTCCTGTAAATCCTTGGGATCGACATTAATTGATGTCGTCTTCTGCTGTACGATTTTCCAGTGTTAACACCCCTCATTTGGATATAAATAGAGGGTGATTGATGTAATTTGGGCATGTTTTTTTGTACAATACATACCTAAGAGAGGAACTTGGATAGCTTTTAAATTGGGGTGCATCTAGAATGTTGAGATAGTGTGGAGGAGGAGGTTTGTTGATGAGTGAAAAAGGATCTGAAATATGTTAGAGGAGGTCGAGTAAGATGACTGGGGTGTGGACTATTATATGGGCCATAAAAGGGTTGGTTGTGGAGGCTGCAGCTCGGGGAGGAGCAGTAGAGGGTTTAAGGTTGTTTAGGAATGTGGACAATCACTACCCTAAGAGAGCAGCACAAAGGGTGGCAATCACTTGGAGGAGAAACCACAACAATAGGATAAATTCTGGGCTATTTATTTGGGTGGTTAGGGACTATGTTTTTTTACCCTAACCAATCCCATAATTTCATCGTTGTAGCAAGGTGAAACAATAGCGTTTGTTGTGTGTTTGGTTACAATTTGGTGACCGGAAATGGATTAGATTTGGACCAGCCTGTGGGAGCCTATTTGGATGCTTTTTGAGTGAGCATAATCCTTCATTGGTGTAGATTCTAAAATTTAGTATTGGGTGCCATTGGTCTGGTGGAGGTCAATGTGTTGGCTACCCAAAGTAGCCCTAAATGAGCTATCTTAACATGCTAAAGAGGAGCTGAAGGTTGGGTGAATTTTGGTTCTGAAGTGCAGCACCTTGATGGAAAAAGGTGGTTGCTAGCATGGAATTTTGGAGCTTAGAAATTAGGCCTACCCAGAGAGGAGATTGGATCATCCCATGTACTCTCCAAAGATACATCTCCCTACTTAATCAAGGGCCTGTTTATTTTCCAGAATTAATCAAAGTCTTCATATATTCCATGGATATATCCTAGTCAAATATTATTGGTTTGTTGGATGTTTATTTCCTTTACGATGGGTTGCATATTCCATGATCTCTTCCTTATTTTTGTCGCACATCTCATTCCCCTGAGCTTCCATTCATATTTCCTTAATTTTTGTCAACTACCTCATACTTCATATGAAAACATATCATGTTTATTACATCTAGTGAATGTGTGACCCATGCATTCCTGCATTCCTATGAGGGAGGAGATCCTTTCTTTTGATTATGCTCCCAATATAGAACATTGATCTATGTTACCTACAGCCATATGACATGACTTCCACACAAAAAAAAAATGTAAACATACATATCTCATTTTACTTTTGGGTCATCATAACTTCCTATAGCATCTTCCTTGATTGAAAGAGCTTCAATCCCTTGATCTACTTCATTATGCCATCATACCATCATCCCATGAATTGCACAACTTTGGAATACTTGATGAAACACATTCTTTTCCTCATGATCGGTGAACCTTTCATTAAAGAATATTGAGAATATAAGGTATCCCTATCAACAGATGTTTCCTTTTTGTAGAAATTTTAATACAATTATGTATTGCCTGGATTCTCCTGATCTAAAAATTATATGTCATTGTTAAATACAGAATTTCTTCTACAAAAATTCTTGCATAAATTTAAAACATGGTTGCCAATTGCAAACACATGAAGAAAGATTAATCACACATAACACAGATGTTTTTACTGGGAAAGCATAAAGCTAAAAACCCCACTATCATATATTATGTATATATCATGGATAATGAAACAATATCATACAAAACTCTAATCCAAGAGCTCTCAGTACAATATACAATCATCTCACACTGTCATACAAAAATTGGCAAATACATGCTCCAATTTACTGCCTCCCGACAGCCTGCCTCCACTGCGCAATCCCTACTGATCACAATCCCTGAATGAATGATGTCCTGCTTGCCTTGACTGTGCAATCCTCATTGGCATCTCCAATGTGTGTGTGGTTGCATGAGTGCACCCATTAATGTCACAACTAATAGTCAAACTGTCCCTTTCACCTATCTCTCAACTGGGTGTCCACTGGATCTGACATGCATGTAGTTAACAGTAGTAAATATTCAATTGCATGTGGGACCACTGATTGTGAATTAATTAAATAATTAATTTGTTGATATCTCACTAGTGTATGTTCAGTTACAACTAGCACAACTAATTTTAACTCACTTAACTGAGTTGAACTACAACTCACATAACTACACATCCAACTTGGTTACAAATTCAAATCACTCAGTTACAACTAAGTCCACTTGCATGTCCCACCAATCAACCTTTGAATTCCCATAGCTAACTGGTTTTCCACTTCAGTTAACTATTTCCAAGCTTTTCATGAGAATAGATTAATGTTTATTGTCCAACTATAATTAAGGGATAATAATAGTCAACATGCATCTATAAATAGACATGTGATGTATAAATAGAATTCACACATACATCTATAAATAGAACATCATCTATAAATAGAATTTTCTCAACATCTATAAATATACTTCCGCTATAATAGAATTTTCTCATCTGTTCTAAAAATAGACTTACACCTAAAAATATACTAAGGCTCAATCCTAGTGTAGGTGCTTAATTTTCACTAGGATCATCATCTTGTTGAATCTCAACACTCCCTCTCAACAAGAAATGGATTATACTTCACCCCGATCCTATCTCTATGGCATTCCAATTTTCTCCTGGTGAGCACCTTCGTCAGAATATCTACATCCTGATCTTTTGTAGGAATGTACTGAAGCAACATGATCTTTTGTTGCACACAATCTATGATATGATGATACTGGATATATATATGCTTAGATCTATCATGAAACACAGGATTAATTGAGAGTTTAATGCAACTCTAATTATCACAATGAATCACTATAGGATCTAAATGAGAACCAAACAAACCACCCAGGATCTTTCTCATCCAGATAGCCTCATATGCAGCTTGACTTGTTTCCATCTATTCCACTTCCACTGAACTGAGTACCACAGATCTTTGTTTCCTGTTGTACCAAGAAACAGCTGTAGATCTGATACTAAAAATCCCCCCTGATGTGCTCTTTTTGTCCGTTGAGATACCCGCCCAATCTGCATTCATGAAGCCATGCAAATTCACCTCATCTGTCTGTCTGTACCACAAGCCATACTTAGATGTGCCCCTTAGGTATCTCAGGATATTCTTGCCTACCTTCCAAAATATCTTGGCAGGCTTAACCATCACTTGACTAAGCTGGTTCACCGCATAGCATATGTCTTGTCTTGTATTCACTAAATACATTAGCGAACCCACTAACTATCAATAGACAGTAGCATCCAATACCTCTCCAGATGTAGCATCCTCTTTCCTCCAGTTTCCTGGAAGAGGAGTATCCATGGGTTTTCAACCCTCCATGTGAAACTTACCTAGTATCTCCCTTGCATGCTTTCCTTGAGACACAAAAAGTTCACCATGTCCATGCCATATTTCCAATCCAAGGAAATAATGAAGGAGGCCCATATCCTTCATCTCTAACTCATTTGCAAGGTCCTCCTTACATGAGTGTATTAGCTGCTCATCACCAGTTAGTATTAAATCACTAGCATAAAGAACAATGATTAAAAGCTTACCCTCCACCACAATTTGGTATAGGTTTGCATCCACCTCACTCTTGGTGAAGCCAAGTCCGGTGAAATAGTTGTTGACCTAAGTGTACCAAGCATGGGGTGCTTGCTTCAGCCCATACAACGCACTTTTGAGTCTACACACATGCGACTCACTGCTGAAGATCTCAAATCTTTTAGGCTGCTCAGTGTACACTTCTTCCTCAATGATCCCATTAACAAACATAGTCTTCACATCCATCTAATGAATGTGGCAACCCATCTGCGCTTAGATAGAAAGGATGGTCCTTATGGAAGAATACCATGTGAAAGGTGCATAGCTTTCTTCATAATATATCCCCTCGATATATGAGAAGCCACGGGCCACAAATATGGCCTTGTATTTATAAACACTCCCATTAGCAGCTTGCTTTACCTTGTAGATCCATCTTGAACCTACCACTTATTTATCAACCGGCCTTGGAACAGTTTCCCAAGCACTGTTTCTAACAATGGAGTCATACTCCTCCACCATTGCATCTACCCATGTGGGCTCTTGCACTACTTCCTAAAAGGAAGATGGCTCAGTCACAATACATTTTCTCATAAGAGCCATGTATCCAGTAAATCGGTCAGGAGACTGTCTTTGTCTGCACTATGAAGTAGGGGCTCCTACATTGTGCACAACATCAAGTGTCAACCTATTAGCTTCTGTGATATGCCTTTTTCCAGTTCTGATGTTTGGCTCTATGTGAGTGGACTCCTCGACTCCATGAACCTCTTCCTGTGGCTGATTCACATCTAGAGACTCATCTTTGGGAACCAAAATTTCCTCCTCCGCATGTAAGTCTAGCTCCCTCTCAAGCAACAACTTTATGGCTTTCTCCTAATTTAATTTTATATCCCATCGCACCACAGTCATTCGAATGTTTGGAAAATACACATGATATTTATGGGGTGTTTCTGTGTACCCCACAAATATCCCAACTTCAACAGTCGACTCCAGCTTCTTCCTGGTGTTCTTGGTTACATGCACATAAACAGATGAGCCAAAAATATTAAAGTGAGAAACATCTGTTTTCTTACCAATGAAAGCTTCTTCAGGTGTACTCATGCCAAGTACTCTATGAGGACAACGGTTTTGCACATAAACCGTAGTATTGCATGCTTCCACCCACAAATGCATTGGTAGGCCCTGATCATGCAACATTGCTCGTGTCGCACCCACAATAATTTTGTTCTTCCTCTCCGCGACCCAATTTTTCTGTGGGTTATGAGGCACTATGATTTCTCTTCGAATTCCTTCTTTGCTACATAATTCTTTGAATTCATTCGAGCTGTATTCTCCACCATTATTGCTCTGTAGAGCCTTCACTTGCTTCCCCGAATCTTTCTCCACCAATGCCTTAAACTCACAGAACTTTGAGAATGTTTGATCCTTCTTTTGAATGAAGAATATCCAGAATTTACGAGAAAAGGCATAAAAAAAATAACATAATATATGTGCTTTATTGTTGAAGCAACCGAGAATGGTCCACACACGTCTATGTGAACTCTCTCCAGGATCACCGAAGCATGATTATCCTTTTCATGAAAGGTGGAATTTACATATTTCCCATGGTGAAACCCTTGGACTGATCTAACTGAAAAAAATTTCCCATTGGAATTCTAGTAGATATTTTCTACATGACTTTCAAGGCTCTGTGATGAAGATGGCCCAATCGCTTGTGCCATAATTCGCCCTCATCCCGGCTCACCACTTTTTCTGCCTTGCCCATCATGGAAATTTAACCATATACCTCTATCTTGTAGAGATTCTTAACTCGAAACCCTATCCTCTTGGCTTGACCCGTTGTTTTATGTCGCAAGAAATCTTTTTCATCGCTGAAAACAACATCATAGCCTCTGTCTTCCAACATCGCGACTAAGACCAATTTTTTCTTCATACCTGGAACATGCATAACATCTTTCAATTGAAATGGTTTACCTGACTCACTCTCAAAGGTAATGGTACCAATTCTGGTTGCACTGTATTGTCCATCGTCACCCATCTCTATATGCATTTGGAGATATTTCTCCTCCAAGTCACTGAAAATCTCCTTATCTCCCATCATCTGGAAGGAAGCACCACTATCAACATACCACACCGATCCCATTGCACTTGAAACCATGCATGCAATCAAATAGAAATCAAGTTCAAATCGCAAGGCAAGGGCCTCACCAGCTACATATCCAGCTGCCCATGTTAGTGGCAGTGAAAAAACTTCAACTTGGACAAATCCAACTTCTTGCCTTTAGACTCAGATTATGAATGGAATTTATTCCCTTTCCCTTTCCTTGCCTTGGCATCCAAAGCAAAATCCTCTTCATCATCATGCTTTTATGAAGAGCCATTTTTGGTGTTCTGCCTGAACTCCTCCTGCACTAGATCCGACCACAGTCATTCCCAATCCGGCAGTTTTTCCCTTTCGTTGACAAAGTCTTGATAACTATGCCAACTCTTAGGAAGTCCCAAGAGATACAAGCTCACCAAATCATCATCAACAACCATGATTCCCACACTCCCTAGTTCATCTCGACATTGGACAAACTTTGTGAGATACTTAGGAATATTGTCACGCTTCTCCACCTTGATCTTTCTGAGTTTATCCTTTCGCGCCAATTTCCTATGGTCGCTGTTGCTTAAAAAGATCCGTCAAATCCTTCCACATAGCATATGGAGTGGCTTTCTTATGAAGGCTTGAGACAATTTGGTCTCGTACACCTTCCAACATAATCCTTCTCGTTTCGCTACTTTCTTTTTCTAGGCATCAAGTAATGTAGCATCTATCGAAGTGGGCTTAGGAACATCACTGTCGATGAATTCCTTCAAGCCATTATCTTAAAGCACCGCCTCCATCTTGTCCTTCTAGGAAATGTAGTTCGAGATTACCTCGAGTGCATACTCTAGCCGCAAGCCATTGAAATCCATTTCAATGTTTACTCAACTTTCGCACCAAGAAATTCTTGCAGCAAATTCGAATTGTTTCCACCAACAAACTCAACTACTGCTTCAAAATTGCAATCCTCTTTGCTCCGATACCATGTAGAAATTTTAATACAATTATGTATTTCCTAGATTCTCCTGATCTAATAATTATATGCCACTGTTAAATACATAATCGCTTCTACAAAAATTCTTTCTGAAATTTAAAACACGATTGCCAATATCAAACACATGAAGAAAGATCAATCACACATAACACAGATGTTTTTATCGGGAAAGCATAAAGCTAAAAACCCCACTATCATATATTTTGTATATATCATGGATGATGAAACAATCTCATACAAAAATCTAATCCAAGAGCTCTCAGTACAATATACAATCGTCTCACACTGTCATACAAAAATTGGCAAATACATGCACCAATTTACTGCCTCCTGAAAGCCTGCCTCCACTACGCAATCCCTGAATGAATGAGATCCTGCTTGCCTTGACTACGAAATCCCCATTGGAATCTCCATTTTGTGTGTGGTTGCATGTGTGCACCCACTAATGTCACAACTGATAGTCAAATTTTCCCTTTCACCTATCTCTCAACTAGGTCTCCACTGGATCTGACATGAATGTAGTTAACAATAGTAAAACTTTAGTTTCATGTGAGACCACTGATTGTGAATTAATTAAATAATTAATTCACTGATCTCTCACTAGTGTATGTTCAATTACAACTAGCACAACTGAGTTTAACTCACTTAACTGAGTTAAACTACATTACAACTCACATAACTACACATGCATCTATAAATAGACATGCAATCTATAAATAGACTTCACACATACATCTAAAAATAGAAAATCATCTATAAATAGAATTTTCTCAACATCTATAAATATACTTCTGTTCTAAATAGAATTTTCTCATCCTTTCTAAAAATAGACTTACACCTAAAAATAGCCCGAGGCTCAATCCTAGAGTAGGTGCTTAATTTTCACTAGGATCATCATCTTGTTGAATATCAACACTTTTGACATATGTATGATGGAACTAGTACTAGATGACCTTTCCACTTATGATCCAAATGATATTCCCAAGAACTATATCCTAGAATTCATATATTCTAACCCTCTTTGATTATATCCCAATTCTTGCTTCCAATTCTCCTATGATGCATTGATGCATCCCCTTTAGTGAATCGTGATAGATATATCTTACAACATAAGACTTAGGAATATTAAAAGAAATTAGGTGAGGAATACTATCTCAGTAATTGAGATCTCTTACTTCCTCTTTCTTGGACTTATTTTTAGCTTCCTCTACTTCTATGGCGATATGGGATTCTTCTATTCCTCTTTTTTTTATCTTTATTGATCTTAGAACAATCCATTTTGTAGTGTCCATATCCCTGACACCCATAGCATTGAATTTTATACATGTCCCTCTTTTTCCCAGAACCATACTTTCCAAATTTTACCTTTCTTATTATTACAGCATAAGCTTGATTTTGCTCACCTGCTCCCACATCAAATTTGGCCTTTAGTCTAGATTCTTCAATATTTCATAGTGACCATAGATCCTATAATGGAGAATCTTGTTTCTTCCCATAAATGCTTGAAGCAAAGTTACCCCACTCCTCGGGTAGTGCATTTAATACCATTGTAATCATTTCACTATTATACATGACTTCTCCTAGTTCTTGTAGTTGATCTTAGATTTCATAGATCCTCATAAAATATGAGGCTATTCCATCTTTCTTAGACATATTCAACTTGTAGAGTTATTTCCTTAATGATATGACTTCTCCAACCGTTCTTACTGAATATAGCTCTACTAGTTTATCATAGATTTATTTTGAATTTGTAAGTTTAGATACATATGGGATGAGGGGATACTTGATGGATTCTATGATAATCCTTTGAGCCATAACTTCCCCTTTAATATACTTGGCAATATCTTGAGCATATTCCTCTCTTGGTTTTGTGATATATCCTTTGACATGATCCATGAACTCATTTTCAATGAGAATTGGATCTGTCATTTTCTTCCATGCAAGATAGTTTGAAGCCCCAACCAATTTGTTGTTCTCCTTGAAAAAGGACATTCTGACAGAATCAGATAAGGTCATATACATAATTGATAGGATTATCCTTTCTCCTTTTTTCTTCCTTGATGTTGATGATGATATAGAGAATAGAAAACAACTCCTTGTTGAAGATAGATTTCTTCAATAATGATCCCTTATCTCACAGAGAGGGAGATACCTTTTGATGGTGGTATTGTTGATGAAAATTAGTGATGACTTCTTGGTGATGGATCTAATGGCAAGGAACTTGTTTCAATGAGAGAGAGAGTCTTTATGACACCTCCTTTTGATCTAGTTTCCTTTGGATGAATATACTTTTAACTTTATTTGTATATCTCTTCAACTTGAGTAGATGTAGGGTTTTGGCCTTCTTGTCTTAATGATGATCCCAATAATTATTTGTAGACTTATTTGATCTAGGGTTATTTTGATTTCAATATGATCTTTTCTTTGATTCCTTCCTTGATATTTTATCCTTGATTTTACTCTGATAATATTCCCTTCCTTGTCTTAGTCACCTTAGCTCTGATACCATGTTGATAAATCTATGGCATAGTTATTAAGTGATTTCTCTTCAATTAGTAAATGCTTGTGATTTATTTTTACTTCTTTAGATTAGGATCTTATTTTACTTATATTATTAGTGTTCTTATTCATCAAATGAATACCAATTCATAAACCATAAATAGATAATAGATATGGATAATAGGCTAGAAACGAGGGCCAAAACCTCTCACTCTTTGAGAGGAAAAATCGAACAAAATGTTCTTATAAAGATTCCAGTTGACGAATACCAAGACCATGACACTCGACCTATTTTCCACTCCAAGACCAAGACACAAGTTCTCTTGACATTCAATCTTTTTCTCATTTCCTCTTCTCAACTCCTATTCCACTTCGACCTTCTTAGCACCGAAACATTATCACCATCGAGATCTCATTTTTATGGTGGCACTGAGTCTTTTTTACTATGATGACAGTGAGACCTTTTCATTTTAGTTATACCGAATCCTTCTTACTGTGATGACAGCAAAAAATTACTTTGGAGACAACAATCTCTTCTTATTGTGGTGGCACTGAAATGAATATTTGATTGAGACAATGATGTCATTGTTAGCATTGATATTGTGGTATGTTGGAACGAAAATTGTGGTAGCACCGAGACTATTTCATTATTGATAGCACCGAACCTTCTCATCTGAAATAGGACCAAATGATATTGTAATATATATTGTAATATGCATTGTAATCTCCATTGTAATCCACATGGTACTCCACATTGTAATCTCCATTGTAATCCACACTATAAGCTCTACAATTATTCCGAGATTTTTTGTGGTAAATGAAATTCGGGTGGCCCTATTTATAGTGGGTTTCCACTGTAATAATCCGACTTGAGTAAGGTGAACTGACATGATAGTTCGGAGTATTTAATTAATTCATTTGAAGTCTCTTGAAGAGGTATGAATTGTGTGTGTCTTTTTGGGCTACTTAACAATCCTATTGACTCATACATGAGTGTAATATTCACAAGAAGGGTCCTTCATACATGAAATAGACTCAACTTTATTTTATGACCAATCCTAAGGACTGACAATGGGAGTCATACTAAAATAAAATTACTTTCTCATGAAACCCATGAGACAAGCATAATAAAAATTTTATTTTTCTTATTTTCATCAATTACATAAAATCACAATTACACATGTCATTATTAAGACCAAACCTAGGTACTTTTCAACACTCCCTCTTAAATAGGGAGATATTCATAATGGTACTTGGTAATTCTCAATCTTGAAGAAGTTATCATAAGAACAATTGGATTGGTAATCGATATGTATAGCAGCATATCAACCAGAATTGTCACATAGCAAGGCCTTGACTAATAGCTATATCTCTCCATGATATTCAAGCACAATTTTGGGGAGACCAATTATATATAGACACCCTCATCATTGTCTCTCTTGAAACATACCCCACCTAGGTTCTCAGGGTGTGTTCCACCAAGACTATCCTTATCCTGGATTCCTAGTCCTCAAATAATACTGGTCCTCTACGACTACTCTTACCTTGGATTCCCTAATACATCCTCAAAGAGCATCATATGTCAGGTGTTTAACCAATCCTCTATTCTATCTTCCTGAATGAAGAAAATGATTATGTTTCTATCTTTCCCTCTTAATTAGGGAGGACATATATATTCCAATAAAGGAATGTACTCATTCCTACAAAAGGAATATACCTAAGCTCCCTCTTGGCTTACGAATTTCCAATTTTCTTCCAAGTAAGAAACTCGTTTTCGGGCTTCCTCTTAATTAGGGACCTACAACAACTCCTCAGGAGGAGATAATGGGACAACAAACTTCTTGAATAAATCCTCTTCATGATGTCATGAACTTATTTTCATTATCTAGGAGTCTTCATGCCTGGGACTTCTACATAGGGCACCGACCATCCATCACTTTCATCCATAATTTAACCATGTCATCATTGGAAAGTGATCCATCATTCCATATTTGACCTTCCTTCAAGCCATGATGTTTTTTTCATTCCATGTTTACTTAAGGATGTTTCATCCTACTACATGTGCAACTGTGGTGGAAGAAATACATAGATCTTCCCTTAGAAATCCTACATAAACTCATCCAGATATTCAAAAATAGAGGAATGAACATTTAAATCAACATTACCTTTGTGACAGTCTTTCATCATGAGATATTTTTAGTTTGCATCAACATCCTACATACTTATCAACACATCTCCCAAATATATATATATATATATATATATATATATATATATATATATATATATATATATATATATATATATTGTCAAGGGTCTCTTACTTTTCCAAAATTCATAAGAGTCTTCATATCTTCCATGGAGATATCTTAGTCAAATCTTCTTGGTTTTTTTTATGTTGATTGCCTTTACTATGGTTGCATATTCCATGATTTCTTCCTTATTTTTTTCACACATCTCATTCCCAGGAGCTTCCATTCATAGTTCCTCATTTGTTTTCAACCACCTCATACTTCATATGAAAACATATCACGTTGATTACATCTAGTGAATGTGTGACCCATGTATTCCTAAATTCCTACTAGAGGAGATCCTCTATATTTATTATGCTCTCAAGATAGAACATTGATCCATGTTACCTTCAACCATATGACATGACTTCCAAAAAAAAAAATTAAGAATACATTTCTCATTTACTTTTTGGGCCATCCAAACTTCCTGTAGCAGCTTCCTTAAGTGAAAGAGCTTCAATCCCTTGATCTTCTTCTCTATGTAATCATACCATCATCCCATGAATTCCACAAGTTTGGAATTATTCATGAAACACTTTCTTTTCCTAATGATCGGTGAACCTTTCATTAGAGAATATTGAGTATCTAAAGTATCCATATTAGCAGATGTTTCCTTTTGACATATGTATGATGGACCTAGTACTAGATGACCTTGCCAATTATGTTCCCAATGATATTCCTAATAATTGTATCCTAGACTTCATAGATTCTAACCATATTTGATGATGTCCCGATCTATTGATTCCAATGCTCCTATCATGGTGTGATGCATCCCATTTAGTGAATCATGATAGACATATCTTACAACAAAAGACTTAGAAATATGAAAAGAACTTAGGTGAGGAATAATATCTCCGTAATAGAGGTCTCTTACTTCCTCTTTCTTGGACTTCGTTTTATCTTCCTCTACTTGTATGGTGATATGGACTTATTATCTTCCTTTTTTTTTTCCTTCTTGATCTTAGGACAATCCCTTTTTTAGTGTCCATATTCTTGACACCCATAACATTGAATTTTAGACATGTCCCTCTTTTCCAAGAACCAAACTTTCCAAATTTTCCCTTTCTTCTTTTTATTGCAGCATAAGCTTGATTTTTCTGACCTTCTCCCACATCAGATTTTGCCTTTAGTTTAGATTCTTCAATATTGCATAGTGACCATAGATCCTGGAACGGATTAGCTTCTTTCT